>PISX010009189.1:0-77310 GCA_004024625.1 Mellivora capensis | reverse complement strand
GAGTCCATAGTCTCTCATGGTTCATCTCCCCCCCAATTTCCCTCAACTCCCTTCTCCTCTCCATCTCCCCATGTCCTCTGTGTTATTTGTTATGCTCCGCAAATAAGTGAAACCATATGATAATTGACTCTCTCTGCTTGACTTATTTCACTCAGCATAATCTCTTCCAGTCCCATCCATGTTGCTACAAAAGTTGGGTCTTCATCCTTTCTGATGGAGGCATAATACTCCATAGTGTATATGGACCACATCTTCCTTATCCATTCGTCTGTGGAAGGGCATCTTGGTTCTTTCCACAGTTTGGCGACCGTGGCCATTGCTGCCATAAACATTGGGGTACAGATGAAAAGTCCTGATTTAGTGCTCCGTGGCTCCCGGCTCCGGGCCCCTCCCCCCACAGTCTATCCTCCCGTTGCTTTGGATTCACTTCTCCGCTGGTCCTACCTTTCAGAAAGTGGTCGATTTTCTGTTTCCAGAATTGCTGTTCTTCCTCTCTTCGATCTCCCGTTGGATTTGTAGGTGTTCGCAATGGTTTGATAAGCTATCTAGCTGATCTCTTGCTACCTGATATAGTCTCAGCCTGCTACTTCTCCGCCATCTTGACTCCTCCCCCAACAATGAGTATTATTGAAATGACTGTTACCTATATGACGTTACATTTTTCTATTATCCAAGACCCACTGACTTATACAACAAATAAAATTGCCCATCGTTTTAAGTTTAATAAACATAGTCTATAAAATTTTTATATTTTCTCAAATTACTAGTGACTATATAACTTCAATATTATTTTTTCAAATTACTAGTGACTATATAACTTCAATATTAATATTAAAGTTTAAAAGTATCCCCTTTCTGGAATTTCCATTTTATTGTCTCCTTCTCATCAAATACAGTGATGGTTCTCAAGTCACTGGAATGTTCTGGGTGATAGGCTCATGTATGTGCCCTTCTAAAGTATGAGAGAACGGTCCACATGAAGATATCCTCTTAACTGTGAGAGAAAAAGACAAATTAAGATAACCCAAATTTGTTTATTTGATGATTTATTTTTTAACTTTAAAAATATATGTTTGAGAGTAATTGTCCGAGTATATCATCTCATAAATTGTGTTCCTCTTAATTAAATAGAAAAAAATTATTATGATTATAGGAAAAATTTAAGGTCATAAAATAAGAAAAAAAAACAAAACCCTGCAATTTGGTTTTTTGTTGGCCTTAATTATCCCTTAAAATTCAAGAAGTTGTTGAAATCAAGTTCAATATACATTGCTCAAATATTTACCTTTAAAAAATCCTGGCCCTACTGAAGCATTTCCCAATGCTAATTTAGATTTCTACTCATTATATCTCTATGACTAAAGTCCCTCCAGTGAAATTTGCAATGAGGATCTGGAGAGAGACCAATTCATTTTATTATGACTTAAATATTTCATGAGCTGCTCTTGACTAAATTGAACTAAACCTTATCTAATTTTCATGTGTAATCAAACAAACTAGACTTTAACAAATGACCAGAATTCCTTGCTAAACAATTTGAAAGGATAGAAACTGAAAGTAAGAAACTGATAAATAAATATAGCATTAGGGGCACCTGGGTGGCTCAGTGGATTGAGGCCTCTGCCTTCGGCTCAGGTCATCATCATCCCAGGTCCTGGGATCGAGCCCCACATTGGGCTCCCTGCTCAGCCGGGAGCCTGCTTCCTCCTTTCTCTCTCTGCCTACTTGTGATCTCTGTCTTTCCAAAAAAAAAAAAAAAAAAAAAAAAAAAAATATATATATATATATATATATATATATATGGCATTAAATTGAAAACCCCCATTTGGTGTCCACCTCTCATAATATAAATACTGTTGATAAAATAATGTAATTTTCATATGCACTATTTATAATCCAGGCCACTATTGCCTAAAGGGGCATAGAGTTTAACAAAAACTATTACAAAGACTCCATTTATCTCCATATGCCTTGTAAACATTCTGGAAATTACTCCTTTTGTTTTACACATTACAGATATAGGTGGATTTTGTAAAGGCAAAGTTAAATATTTTCTTTCTTTTCTCTTTAATGAAAGAGTCAGAAAAGCTACAATGTACTATGATAGAATACTTCATTTGTGGGAGAAATAAAGCTAAGTATAATGGAGTCGGCTTTATCTCTTTGAGGATTTTTTTTTGAATTATAAATTATTACATTAAAGAAACTGGATTTTATCACAGTATGTTCTTATGTGATGTCAGGAACTATTTTAGAAGACTGTCATCTACAAATGGAACAGACTGTTTATGCATGTTACTCAGAAGGGCGTTACTCAAATTGTTTTTCAACAATATGTACCTAACATTTCAATACCACAAATCAAATCTTAAACTTACAAATAATGTTGCTTATAAAGAAATTCCCACTTATTTTCCTAGAAATTGGCAACATTTGAAAAGAGCAAGTGCAATTACACCAGAGGACATTCTTGGTCCCTGAAATCGTAAATGATCTCATGATCTTCTAATTTCTAATAGGACATTGTATTTCTGGGTTTTTTTTAAGGATTATTTATTTATTTAACAGAGAGAGAGGGAGAGGAAGCACAGGCAGGGAGCTCAGCAAAGGGAGAGGGAGAAGCAGGCTCCCCACTGAGCAGGGAGCCCCACTTGGGGGCTCCATCCCAGAACCCTGGGATCATGACCTGAGCTGAAGGCAGAAGCTTAACCAACTGAGCCACCAGGTGCTCCGGACATTGCATTTCTTGTACATACCCCTCACTTAATGTTGTGATACGTACTTAGGTGTGTAGCTGTCATATCTGCTCTATTATATCGTACCTCCTTAAAGACGAGAAGGAGCATTCAACTTTTTTTATACCTCGCAGTGTGTGGCGGTGTCTTGCCTACAGTGAATGCTCAGTAACTGTGTCTGGCATCAAAGGCTGGAGAAAAAAATTATCACAATTCAGACTGCTGCCCTGGAGAAAACTGAAAGTAACTCCCTGGTAGTAATCCTCCACATCCAGAGTAGGTTTTGAAGCAAAATAGCTTCTTGACTAGGAGGGATCCAAATAGATAGGAAAGTACTGCCATTGACCTTCACAAGTGCTGTTCTTTTGCATGTGTGTGTGTATGTGTGTGTGTGTGTGTTTATAGGGGTCCCAGAATCACCTGAGGAGCTTCCCTTTTTATAAAATATAAATAAATGAACCCCTGTCTCATGCCCAGAGTTCTTTGTATTTCATAGAAATAAATGGGTAAAATGAATGGGGAAAACTCAGGATATGTATATTTTGAAAAAGTTTCCTGGATGATTCCAAAGTTTATCCCTTCTTCCCTCTGTTTTAGGGCTATTGTCCTAGGATTTTCACTTAATGAAAAAGTCACATGGAGATTTAATTAAATGCAGATTGTCTAGAGATAATCTTTTTTTTTCCCCAGGGACCTTTGTGACCTTGGTCAACAATGTATGTTTCAGTGTATAGTAGTAGAATTCTATCACTGATATGCACATTGATATAGAAACATACATTATTCAAGTGGCACATAGCATTGTCTTCTGTCTTGGCTGTAAATTATACAGGGTAAGCCCATTTCGGCAGATACAGTAAGACTTCACAGAAGCACCAAATTATCATAACATTAATTATATCAAATTCAAAAAATAAAAATATTTTCATTTAAAAATAAAAATTTTCATAATGCAAAGAAAACTACGTGACTCCAAAGAGCAACATTAAAATAGTGACAATGCAAATATGATTTTGAATACAAATGAGATTTTTTTCACATTGTACCATTAATTTACTTACTTGAAAATTTTTCTTTAGTGTTTAAAAAATTTTTTTTTCAATTTTTATGGCTATAAAAAAATCAGTTCAACACAGTTACACTAGTCAGTCAAGTAAACAGGAAAATAGACAGGTGTAATATACAGCATAGTAACCAAAGTCAATAATGCTCTATGGCCTATTTGAAAGTTGCTAGGAGAGCGAACCTCAAAAGTTCTCATCACAGGGAAAGAATTGTACTTATGTAGGGTGACGGACGTTAGTAAGTCTTATTGTGGTGGTCCTTTCAGAAGGTATATAAATACTGAATCAGTATATTGAATTCATATGTTATTCACCTGAAACTAATATCATGTTATATGTCCATTATACTTCAAATAATATGCCCTCTACAAAAGAAAAAAAAAATTCCAAAAGGTAAAAAGAAAAGTAAACAAATGGGAATACAAATATATTAAATTTTACTCTCTGGAGACTAGGTTAGTTTCTTTGAAATAAAGAAATGTAATCCTACCAACAGCCCTCTGAGATAAGTTTTATAACCCTATTTTATAGATGATAACACTAAGGCCATGGGGAGTGGTGAACTTATGCATAAATTCATTTGCTTAATAGCAACTGAATCAAGATTGAAAATCAAGTCTAAATACTCTCAAACTCACACTCTCTCCACTATTACTACATAAGGGGAGTCTGCAAATGACAACACTCAGACCAAATCCAGCCTGCCTTCTGGTTTTAGATGACCTGTAAGCTAAGGATGATTTTATGTTTTTCAATGATTTTTTAAATACAAAAGAAGAATATTTCTGGAGACATAAAAATCATATGCAATTCAAATGACAGTGTGAAAAAATCAAGTTTTATTGGAACACCACCATATTCATCCATTCAAATGTCATCCTTGGCTGTTTTCAGGCTACAGTGTGAGTTGAGAAGTTGCAATGCAGACGGTATATGACCTGCAAAGCTGAAAGGATTTCAGAAAAAGTTTGCAGACCGTGGCTATACATTTCTTCCTCCCTAATGCACATTTGTGTTTATAGATGTGGCCTCAGAACAAAGTGGAACCATAGGAAAAATAAAGCAAGAAAATATTATTCCGAAGATACTGATGAGTAATATTTTTAAAGAGCAATAATGCATCAGATACAATCACTCACTGTGCATTTTCCTTTCCACACCATTTAGAGTTCATTGGTTTGAAAGCTTCCTTGAAGGCTTGCAGCACTTAATTCATGCATGCATTAAACCTCTCAGGTTTACTTGGCCTGGATGTTGTGAAAAAGATCTTGGAGGCAATTTATCACATAGGAATTTGTCACTGTTATTAACTCTTTCTTAGAGGAGTCATGGAGTAAAGTCGAAAGTGACAATTCTGACAGTATTTCCACCGAGGAGTGGAGAATCTGCCAAAAAGTGCTGGAGGGATTGTAGTCTGCCCCAGCATGTCCTTGTCTGAGGCTTAATCCCAAACCCAACCCAACCCCAGCAACAGGGCTTTGTAGAGCCTGGAGCTTTTAAAATTTGAGGGACTCTTGAAGAAAAAGAAATACAAAATTACAAAACAACTTAGACATAAGATCCTGGGAGGAGCCCAGACAAGTGAGGGACCCTGAAAACTAACCTTTGTTAGCTTCAAGGAAATCATCTTAGGGGAGCAGTCATTTTTCCTCCATATGCTAATGCAAAAAGGTAAAGTTAATGAATTCAATTATAAAGTGAAGTGTCCATATCTCAGGAGCATTCTGAATTAGAAAAAGTACCTTTTCTATAACTTTAACTTATTTAGCAGGTAATGTCCTGCAAGATGTTTCCCATTTTCTCAGAAAGATACCCAGCTCAGGAATAAGCACCTAGACTCACAAAGAGGTGGCTGAAGGAGTGGAAGGTTTCCCAGTTTGACTTCCGGTTCCTGCTCTGCTTCCTTCCAGTTCTTTTTGAGATTTAAACTCAGAACAAGGAAGTAGAGCAGACACGTGCTCCCTGCACATGTGCCCAGAGCTTTAAAGAAGTGACACAGTCACCCCGGCCACTTGGACGCCATTTGCCCACTTCAGAACAAATGTTGGCTCTTCCTGTTTCTGTCCTCCTATTGACTTGCTTCCAGGTTTTTCCTTCATTTTCTTCACCTTTGATTCCATATTTCCTCCTAACCCAAGAAGATTTTGCTGGGGGGGTGGGGGGGATAATTGACTAGAGTCTAAGGACTGGAGCCTGAATAAAAGAGGAATGAAGTCGACCAGATGGTCAGAAAGTCAAAGTGGCTGGTAGATCTGGAGTGAAGCCAGATCTGAAAAAGCAACAGAGTTGGAAGGTCTGAAGTAAAAGGCCCCAGTGATGATGCTGCTGAGAGACGTGGTCACTGCCACCACCAGGAAGAAGATGAAGGGCTTTTGCTGCCCATTTTCTTTTGAGTTAAGCACATGGTTTCAAATGTCAAGAGGAAATATGGAATAAAGGAAAGGACGCAGGCTGAATATCAGTCTCCCTACTTACCAACTATTTAAGCTCTCAAAAATCAGGTATTTTGTTTTCTTTTTCATCCACAAACACTGGGAATGACTTTCCCAGAGGTGGGTGTTGTCAGTAGGAAATGAGACAAAGGGTTTCAAGGGGCCAGTATCATGCTTGGAACAACCACATTTGAGGCCATTTGAAACCATCAGTTTCACAACGTTACTTTTTCAGCCAGAGTTATTTGCAAGGTCGGAGGTTCCTGATGTACTTCCTGAGCCTAATCCTAAATGCGCTGCGCAAGTCTATCCCAGAGATTTGCTCAGCCTCCCTTGACTTAGATCAGTGCTGAGTCTGCTCCATTTGCATCCTCCCCCTCAGATCCTTTTTTGATCCTTCTCTGTGCTGCTCAGAGTTCTGCTGATGGCATCCCCTCTCCCCCCCATCCCCTCCCAGTCCCTTGCTTGTTTGTTGAATTCTGTTGAGTTTACCACTAGCAGGGAGCAGCAGGGGAGTAGGAGGAGAGAGATGCCCAGGTTCTTATTCTCCCAGCTCTCCCCACAGGTCCTATCCCTCTACCATTTGCAGTTCCTACTGCATAGTCCCTTTTCAGTTGCTCTGGGCTCCAGGAGTGACGCTCTCTTCCCCCTTTGCCCTTTCAACTTGTAGGAGGTAATGGCTTCCTAAAATGCTACTCCTGGATGACTCACTGAGTTAAATTCCTCTAGGTGGGACCCTGCCTGATAGAGATTTCATGTTTAAAACAGCTGGGTTGGGGCGCCTGGGTGGTTCAGTGCGTTAAGCCTCTGCCTTCGGCTCAGGTCATGATCTCAGGTCCTGGGATCGAGCCCCACATCGGGCTCTCTGCTCAGCAGGGAGCCTGCTTCCTCCTCTCTCTCTGCCTTCCTCTCTGTCTACTTGTGATCTCTGTCAAATAAATAAATAAAATTTAAAAAAAAATAAAAAATAAATAAACAGCTGGGGTTTTTGTTTGTTTGTTTGTTTTGGTTAGTAGTTTCTACTCAGCCAAATTGTATTTAGGCAAATGTATCCGTAGTGAAGTTACTTCATAGCATCACCGCTTCTCAGGAAAGTTTCCTTTCTTTCTCCAAACCAAGATTTTCAGAAAAAAATATATCTAACCAGGAAGGAGTCATGAGAGAAAAAATAGGATCCCCTTTTATTGGACAAAACAACACTGACCATCACTGGGTCATAGATGTTCCAGTCACATCTCACTGTCATTAGACATTTTATTTTATAAGCATAAGGGTTATATTTTATATTCAATGACAAAATAATGTAACATCTGTTTAATTATACATGATGTATGAAAAATAATCTGTTCTTTACTGACTTTACTCTATATATCACTATGCTTTAGACTTGTCAGCAAATACAATTTATTTACCTTTCACTTAAATAAAGTTACTTTGAATTTCATAGATGTGTAAATAATTGAAATAAAGACATTAGAAATCTTATTTTAATGTCAAAACTTGTTTGAAAACTCATATCTCATGGAAATGAAGTTTAGTAACCATAATTATTACTGTTTCTATACGTATTTGGAAAAAAATACTAAGAAGTAAATTGTATTCATCAAATTATAGTTTATTATTTCTGGAGGCAAATCTACTATAACAAAAGGATCCAATATTCAGTCAAGTTCATTTATCATCACTATTTCCTGTGATACTAGTTAATGTCAAGTAATTTTAAATCCCCAAAAAAGGTTACAATTTCTAGAGCCCTAATTAATTAGCAGTCTATTTGTGGCTGTTAGAAAGATCAAAAAATATTATTTTAAAATCTACATTTAGAAGAGGAGACATTATTTTTAATTTGAACAGTTTCCTACTTGAATTTTTGCTTTGTCAAACTCCTCCAAAGTCTAACGTGAGTACACGTTGTTGGGTGTCTCTTGGGGTTTTATGCAGATTTCAGGTGTTAGCAGGGAGAAAAAAGGAAAGAGCCAGTGTATACTCTAAGCCACCAGTCTAGTATCAAGTAAAAGAAAGAATACTTGGGACTTCCAGAGAAGGAACCATGCCTCAGTTGAGACCACTGCACAATTCTATCAGGCTTCATTGACATTATAACCTTGCATCTGAAAGTAGATTGATACAGCATTCCCTGGAGTAGTACATCCTTACAGAGATGCAGGCTGTGCACAATGGTGCTGGTCACCACACTGAGGAGCAACAATTATTTCACCAAAGATGTTAACAAATTCTCTGTACTCAGGGGTATGTCTGATGAAATCAGAATCAGAGATAATGAACGAGTATTTCTTGATATGCATGCAGTAGATTAAGCATTGAAGTAACATGTAATAGGATTTACTCTGCTCATGCCCAAATATTTCCCTGATTTTAAGACTATGACTACATTTGATGCTCTCATATATAGATTAGGCCCTTGGACCACAAATTGTCAAATGAACTGAATACTTCTGGTTATAAAACTTTGATGGATATCCTCTTTTCAGTATGTCCCTGTTTCTGTACTGGTTGCAAGTCTTGGTATAATACAGAGTTTGTAAGTGGCATCATTTCTAGCCCATTGATAGAGTTTGTACAATTTTCACGGTCAAATCTTGATAGAAAAATTGAGGGATTTTGCGTAATCTAGATTTCTGTGTTTTTTTATAAAATCAGAAGAACTCTGGCGTGCCTGGGTAGCTCAGTCAGTTAAATGTCCTACTCTTGGTTTCAGCTCAGGTCTCAATCTCAGGATCCTAAGGTCAAACCCCACATTGAGCTCTGTGCTGAGTGTGCAGCCCACTTTAACACACACACACACACACACACACACACACAGCAGAAGATCTCAGGACACAGGATCGCCTTGAGAAAACAATCAGCTTGAGATTGGGGCTAGCCACCACTCCATTTTCTTAAAAGGCTCTTTCCTTCCTTCCTGTAACACCATACTTTGTGTTCCTCCTGATTTACTGACCGTTCCTCCCCCATCATTTTATCATCCTCTTTTAATTTTAAATGTAGGAGTTCCCCAGGACTCAGTTCTAAGTCTTGAAAAAGATTCTTTTCTCTCATTCCAAATGCTGTCCCTACACAAGTTCATTCACTCATCTTATATAGATACACATACCTGCATATACATACAATATATACAAATAAATACAGACAAATGTATATACCTATATTTGTATATATCAGCAACCCACAAAGGTCTATTTCCAAATCAGTGTGCTCTAGTCTGCTTCTACTGTTACCCCTACTCTTTTTCTTATACATTTATTTTATTCCTTGAATGAGTCACAACACTTTCTGTTTACCTAGCTAGCTGATTCTACTATCTAACAGAAAGTGTAAACACTTTCTGTTTACCTAGCTAGCTGATTCTACTGTCTGGAAGAATCTTTCCCTGTTCTTGTGCCTGTTTCTCATATATCTTTCATGTTTCTTAGCTTATATTTTATTCTTCTAGAAAAACTTCCTGAACTCTAGAGAAGATCATGTCTTTCCATTATCCTCTTTTACAATAGCTTGAAAGTCCCTCTTTGCAGCACTTATAAGATCATAACAAATTATTTATGTAATTATGTGTTTAATTAGGTCTTAATATGAACCATTAAAGTACATTTAAAAAGGTCCTATTCGTGCTTTTTACTACCTGTCCTTCCATTAGCACCATCTGACTCATAATGTGTTCATAATATTTAGACTTTGACATAAGTATTACAATAAATTCTATGAGATCATAGATCATCATTTGAGAAATTGAAAAACCTTTCTTTCCTAATAAAACTTAAAGATAATTCAGATAGTTTTACTGTTTACTTTTCAATATTAAATTTATTTTTTTAATTTTTTATTTCTTTTCAACGTAACAGAAGTCATAGTTTTTGCACCGCACCCAGTGCTCCATGCAATGCATGCCCTCCATAATACCCACCACCTGGCTCCCCCAACCTCCCACCCCCCGCCCCTTCAAAACCCTCAGGTTGTTTTTCAGAGTCCATAGTCTCTCATGGTTCATCTCCCCCTCCAATTTCCCTCAACTCCTTTCTCCTCTCCATCTCCCCATATCCTCCATGTTATTTGTTATGCTCTGCAAATAAGTGAAACCATATGATAATTGACTCTCTGCTTGACTTATTTCACTCAGCATAATCTCTTCCACTCCCATCCATGTATAAAAGTTGGGTATTCATCCTTTCTGATGGAGGCATAATACTCCATAGTGTATATGGACCACATCTTCCTTATCCATTCGTCCGTTGAAAGGCAGCTTGGTTCGTTCCACAGTTTGGTGACCGTGGCCATTGCTGATATATACATTGGGGTACAGATAGCCCTTCTTTTCACCACATCTGTATCTTTGGGGTAAATACCCAGTAGCTCAATTGCAGGGTCATAGGGAAGCTCTATTTTTAACTTCTTGAGGAATCTCCACATTGTTCTCCAGAGTGGCTGCACCAACTTGCATTCCCACCAACAGTGTAAGAGGGTTCCCCTTTCTCCACATCCTCTCCAACACACATTGTTTTCTGTCTTGCTAATTTTGGCCATTCTAACTGGTGTGAGGTGGTATCTCACTGTGGTTTTAATTTGAATCTCCCTAATGGCTAGTGATGATGAACATTTTTTCATGTGTCTGATAGCCATTTGTATGTCTTCATTGGAGAAGTGTCTGTTCATATCTTCTGCCCATTTTTTGATATGATTATCTGTTTTGTGTGTGTTGAGTTTGAGAAGTTCTTTACAGATCCTGGATATCAACCTTTTGTCTGTACTGTCATTTGCAAATATCTTCTCCCATTCCGTGGGTTGCCTCTTTGTTTTGTTGACTGTTTCCTTTGCTGTGCAGAAGCTTTTGATCTTGTTGAAGTCCCAAAAGTTCATTTTCGCTTTTGTTTCCTTTGCCTTTGGAGACATATCTTGAAAGAAGTTGCTGTGGCTGATGTTGAAGAGGTTACTGCCTATGTTCTCCTCTAGGATTCTGATGGATTCCTGTCTCACGTTGAGGTCTTTTATCCATTTCGAGTTTATCTTTGTGTACGGTGTAAGAGAATGGTCGAGTTTCATTCTTCTACATATGGCTGTCCAATTTTCCCAGCACCATTTATTGAAGAGACTGTCTTTTTTCCATTGTATATTTTTTCCTGCTTTGTTGGAAATTATTTGACCATAGAATTGAGGGTCCATATCTGGGCTCTCTACTCTGTTCCATTGGTCTATGTGTCTGTTTTGATGCCAGTACCATGCTGTCTTGGTGATCACAGCTTTGTAGTAAAGCTTGAAATCAGGTGATGTGATGCCACCAGTTTTATTTTTGTTTTTCAACATTTCCTTAGCAATTCAAGGTCTCTTCTGATTCCATACAAATTTTAGGATTATTTGCTCCAGCTCTTTGGAAAATACCGGAGGAATTTTGATTGGAATGGCATTAAAAGTATAGATTGCTCTAGGTAGTATAGACATTTTAACAATGTTTATTCTTCCGATCCAAGAACATGGAATGGTCTTCCATCTTTTTACGTCTTCTCTGATTTCTTTCATGAGTGTTCTGTAGTTCCTCGAGTACAGATCCTTTACCTCTTTGGTTAGGTTTATTCCCAGGTATCTTATGGTTCTTGGTGCTATAGTAAATAGAATCGATTCTTTAATTTCCCTTTCTGTATTTTCATTGTTACTGTGTAAGAAAGCCACTAATTTCTGTACATTGACTTTGTATCCTGCCACGTTACTGAATTGTTGTATGAGTTCTAGTAGTTTGGGGGTGGAGTCTTTTGGGTTTTCCATATAAAGTATCATGTCATCTGCGAAGAGAGAGAGTTTGACTTCTTCCTTGCCAATTTGGATACCTTTTATTTCTCTTTGTTGTCTGATTGCTGTTGCTAGGACTTCTAATATATGTTGAACAAGAGTGGTGACAGTGGGCATCCTTGTCCTGTTCCTGATCTCAACGGGAAGGCTGTGAGCTTCTTCCCATTGAGGATGATATTTGCTGTGTGTCTTTCATAGATAGATTTTATGAAGTTCAGGAATGTTCCCTCTATCCCTATACTTTGAAGCATTTTAATCATGGGATTAAATGCTGGATTAAATGCTGGATTTTGTCAAATGCTTTTTCTGCATCAATTGAGAGGACCATGTGGTTCTTCTCTCTTCTCTTATTGATTTGTTCTATCACATTGATTGATTTGCGAATGTTGAACCACCCTTGTAACCAGGGATGAATCACACCTGGTCATGGTGGATGATCTTTTTAATGTGCTGTTGAATCCTGTTAAATTTATTTTTTATTTGATAATTGACACACAATGTTATATTAGTCTCAGGTGTACAACATAGTGATTCAATTTCTCTATACATTATGCTATGCTAACCACAAGAGTAGCTACCATCTGTCATACAATGTATTGCAACATCATTGACTATATTCCCTATGTCGTACATTTTACTCCTATGGCTTATTCATTCCATAACTGGAAACTGTATCTCCCATTCCCTTTCACCCATTTTTCCCAACTCCCCACTCCCCTCCCCTCTGGCAACCATCACATAGATGGCAACTATCTTTGTTTATATGTCTGATTCTGCTATTTCTTTATTAATTTGCTTTGTTTTTTTAGATTCCACATATAAGTGAAAGAATATATTTGTCTTCCTCAGTCTGACTTATTTTAATTAGAATAATATCCTCTATATCCATCTACTTGTCACAAATGGCATGATCTTATCCTTTTTCAAAATTTTTAATTTTTAATTAATTATTATTATTAAAATGTAATGTATTACTCGCCCTAGGGGTACAGGTTTGTGAATTGTCAGGCTTACACACTTCACAGCACTCACCATATCACATACCCTCCCCAGTGTCCATAGCCCAACCACTGTCTCCATACCTCCCCTTCCCTCAGCAACCCTCAGTTGGTTTTGTGAGGGTCCTCATTTGTTTCCCTCCAGATCCCATCTTTTAATGGCTATGTAATATTCATGTTTCTCTGTGTGTATATATTACATCTTCATTATCCATTTATTTATCAAGGGGCATTTAGGTTGCTTCCATATCTTGGCTATCATAAATAATGCTGCCGTGAAACATGAGATACATATATCTTTTTGAATTAGTGTTTTCATTTTCTTTGGGTGGATACCCAGGAGTAAAATCATTAGACCGTATGATATTTCTATTTTTAATTTTTTGAGGAAACTCCATGCTATTTTCCATTGTGGCTGTACCAATTTATATTCTCACCAACAGTGCATGAGAGTTTCTTTTTCTCTACATCCTTATTAATGCTTGTTATTTCTTGGGTTTTGTTTATTTTTGTTTGTTGTTGTTGTTTTAGCCATTCTGACAGGTGTAAGGTGATATCTCATTTTGGTTTTGATTTTCACTGTTGAGTGATGTTGAGTGATCTTTTCATGTGTCTGTTGCCCATCTGTATATCTTCTTTGCAAGGTGAACATGATAACCACTACACTATGGAAATAACATATGTTTTCTTTGGAGAAATGTTTATTCAGGCCCTCTGTCCATTTTTTAATTGGATTATTTGTTTTTTGGGCATCAAGCTCTATACGTTCTTTATATATTTTAAAGATATTAACACCTAATTGGATATAACATTTTCTCATTCAGTTGGTTGTTTTTTTGTTCTACTGATGGTTTTCTTCACTGCACAAAAGCTTTTTATTTTGATGTAGTCCTAATAGTTTATTTTTGCTTTTGTTTTCCTTGCCTTAGGAGACATACCTAAAAAAGTGTTGCCATGGCCAATGTCAGAGAAATTACTGCCTATGTTCTCTTCTAGGATTTTTATGGTTTCAGGTCTCACATTTGGGTCTTTAATCCATTTTGGGTTTATTTTTGTGTGTGGTATTAGGAAGTAATCTAGCTTCATTCTTTTGCATGTGACTATCCAGTTTTTCCAAAACAATTTACTGAAGAGACTATACTACCCAAAAAATCTGTAGATTCCATGCCATCCCTATCAAAATACCAAGAGCATTTTTCATAGAATTAGAACAAATAACACTAAAATTTATACGGAACCACAAAAGACTTCAAATAGCTAAATCAATCTTGAGAAAAAAAGAACAAAACTTAAGGTATCACAATTCCAAATTTAAAAATATACTTTAAAGCTGTAGTGATCAAAACAGTATGGTACTAGCACAAAAATAGACAGAAAGATCCAATAGAAGAGAGAGCCCAGAAATAAACCCATGCTTATATGGTCAATTAATCTGTAACAAAGGAGCCAAGAATATAAGATGGAGAAAAACAATAATTGAGATAATATTAAATAAGTGGATGACAAAGTTATCATGGACCCTGACTACTGACTACATCACACTACATATAACACTTCAGTCTGAAAAGGCTAAAAATACACTATCAAGACTATGTTATCATGGAATTAATGCACATTTCAAGTCTCAGGAATAATTATGAAGTAATAGTCACTGTTTCTGTTAAATTAATTATTTTTAAATGATGTTAACAATAAAGAGAACAAGCATATTTAAAATGTATATAATATCCATGTTTGTATTGAGCAATTTTAAGGTAGTTCTCAAAATATTTTATTTCTGTTTTGTGTGTGTGAAATCAGTGTGTTAAATGTTTAGTGTCATAATCCTAATAGTGCAAATAATTCAAAAAATATATGCATGGCCAGGCTAATCAAGTGGCTCAAATTATTACAAGAAATAAGATAAAAATAAATGTATTCTTACAAATATTTGTCTGTTGATGATTGAGTACTGGAGATCTGGAGGCTTCTTAGAAAAATAAGAGCAAAAAAAGTTTGGCATCTCGAGATTACCTGTTGAGCAGAAAGCTGTCATCCTTTTCCTGCTTTTGTTTAAAGACCTGGAACATTAGCATGTTCACCTGGCCAAAGACAGATGGCTGCTCACACACTGTCCCTAAGCTTAACACTTGTTCTCCCAATATCAACCACCCAAGGAGTTTGGCCCACCCACCATCTGTGGCTTTGTGGCCTCTTCCTCACTGTATAAATTTTAAGTAAACAGACTGAATGACTTTGGACCATGCATTCTGGGATGGTTTTCTTTTAGTATATAAGTACTACAGGTCATCGTCTTTACCAGACAGGATAGGCTAGGTCAGGCTGCAGTAACAACCATCACCCAATTCTTAGTGGCATAACACAAATGTTTATATCTCAGTCATGCTAAGTCTCCAAATGGAGCAGCATAAGGTTCAGCTCATTAGAGTCTCTCAAAGCCCCAGGCTCATTGAGGCTCCATCTCAGTGCTTGCTACCTCAATCACCACCTCGGAAAAATAAGTTTAAAGCCAAGAACCTACAATTACACCTTCCTACCAGAAACTAACACTCTTCACTTCTGCTCACATTTCATTGGCCACAGCAGGTCCATGTCTGAGCTGAATTTAAGCATGTGGGGCTGGGGTGGGGAGGGGAGTGAGGAAATTCAATTCAACTATTTCTCTAGAAGGAGAAAAGCTATAATAGAGGTTGACGCCTCTCTGAGGAACAGAGAGGAAAGTAACATTTCGTAGTTTAAAAATCAAATTCTTTAGTGGCACCTGGCTCGCTCGGTTGGGCACACAACACTTGATGTTGGGGTTGTAAATTCAAGCCCTACATTAGATGTAGAGATTTCTTAAAAATAAAAGCTTTTACAAAATAAAAATAAAATCCATCAGAAATTATGTATTACACTTCTTTCATACTTTCAAAGCAGCTCTGTATCATATCCTGAAAATCCCTTGCCTTTCTCACTATTTCAATAAAAGTTCCTCTGTAGGATAATTCATGCCAAGAGTTACATGCAGCTCATCTAGTTAGTATGGGCCTGTATATCATACAGTCCATAAGACCAAAAAGTCTGTCATTTTTCCAGGTCTTTTCTGAATAAAGATGGCTCTTTCTACCAGAGATGCCACGCTTTTTTCTATATGATGTTAAAAGCCAGATTATTCCTTAATTCTATAGAAAGGTCAGTGACATATGATAGGTGAGTTAATCAAGAGGTATGAGAGACTCACGCAGGAGTTAGATTGAAGATTATGAGAGACATTCAGAGAATAAATCACACCTTTGAGAGTACACAAGATGAGTGGGTCATTAGAATCGTCAATTAATAAATGATATTTTTTTGTTTTCTATAAGAACTTCAGTGCATCAGTGCCCTGAAAATAGTGGTTGGTGGGTTTCCCTTTTTGTTACTATATTTTGTGTCCTTGCGTCCACTTTCAGAATCCAGTCTCCTTTCTCTCCATCTACATTACCATTATTTTTGCTTCTGTTTTTAGTGTGTCCTTGGTATGTGCCAGGCATTGTGTTTGGAAGTTTCCTGCTTATTGTACTTGATATTGTATTTAATACTTAAACTCAGAAAACAGAACAATATTTCTTGTAACCTAAAATAAAGCAAAATACACAGTCCTGGTAAGGTATCTTTTTTTTTTTTTTCCTCTAGTGTTTTGCTTAACTGAGCTTCTTACCCCAGACATCAAAATTTTAATTGTAATTATCATTGAGATCTTCTTACTTGGAACAGAAAATGTTCAATAATGATACACGAAAAGATACTAGAGTTCCAACTTTGGTAACGACAAAAATATGCAGAATTACTACATATTATACAATAAGCACTACATTATGGTACTGTATGGAATATAATAGCCCTAGTGAACTGCTAAGATTTATTCAAAAACTTGAGAGAAGAGGCCACAGCTTCCTGAAATTTTATTATCAATCCAAAGTCCACAGCCAGAAGTGTAATTACATTAAAATTGCAAAAATTAAATGAAATACATTGGTTTTGTGTTGCGTTAAGTTAGCTGAACTAGAACTACATTTCCTATGCTTACTTTCCATAACAACAAATATGGAAGGTCCCAGATTAGAACTAACTATTAACAGAATTCTCATATGAATGGAAAGCTGGCAGGGCGGCAGCACCCATGTTTATCCTGAAAAGGAGGATGTGAGTTTGGGAGCTCTTACGGCTCACATACATTTTCGCTGATCTGCTGGGTGACCCATTGTTGCAGTAGCAGCCAGGCCCCCCAAAGTCCTCTTGCTCTGGCCAGAACTCCAGCAGCTGGACCAGGTGAGAATGCAGTGCCTTATGATAGGCACCTGCTTCACTAAGAGGAAAGGCAATGAGAGACATCCTCATGGGTCCAGTTTGCCATTGCTTTCCCATTTCCTATCCATCTTTCCTTCCCAGCTGCCAGTTCTGTCAACTTCAGAACCCTACAAGTGAAACAACAGCCTTCAATAGGCTGTTTGACAAATACCCACAACTGCTTAGGGTCTATTCCTATAATGATTTTTTTAAATTTTCTATTTCTCAGAGTGGTTCTGTTTCTCTGTCCCTCTGATAAATGAATATTGAACATAAAATGAATTTTCTATAAATCCCAAACTGTTCACTTTCTAAGTGGAATCCCTGAGAAAGTGCATTGACTCTTCTGCTTTAGGGGTGAGAGACATTGATGACAAGTACATACAGTATAATAAAGTCCAACTGCCTGACATGTCTTGTAAAGGCTCATTAGCCTTTTTTTAAAAAGATTTTATTTATTTATTTGACAGAGATCACAAGTAGGCAGAGAGGCAGGCAGAGAGAGAGAGGGAAGCAGGCTCCCTGCTAAGCAGAGAGTCCAATGCAGGGCTCGATCCCCAGACCCCGGGATCATGACCTGAGCCGAAGGCAGAGGCTTTAAACCACTGAGCCACCCAGAAACCCCAAGGCTCATAGCATATTTGAAGGCAGTCTAGCCTCATGTCCTCTGCTGAAAGAGTGCATAATAGAGCTTTGTTCTCTGTTCTGATGTGGCTACTACTCACCACTCTCAGATATGCCCTGAACCTCTGCTGGCCCCACTGAGGCTCCTTCTATGGGATTCTGATACCTCTCTCCTCTTTAAATACCATACGACTACAGTGGCCTCTGCAAAGACAGATGGAAGAAAGCTCATCCTTCTTTTACCAACACAATGATTGTGAATGTAATAAGACTTCTCTGGAGACTGGAACAAGCAGTAATTACAACATAGGACAAATAAGATGGAGTAAAATAATACAGCTCTCAGAGTATAAAGAGACAGTTGTTTGTTTTTTAATTGTGCCAATCATATATAAACCTCATGTGATCTGGTTTTCATTCTTGCTTCCTTGTCTCAAGGTTCACCTGCCTGTCTCTCTTCCCTCTCCACAAAGAGAATGGTTCTTTCTTGTGGCATCTGGGTGGCTCAGTTAGTTAAGTGTGTGACTCTTCATTTTGGTTCAGGTCATGATCTCAGGGTGGGGACATTGAGTCCTCCATAGGGCTATGTGCTGGGTGTGATGGAGCTTACTTAAGATTCTCTCTCTCTCCCTCTACCCACCGCCCCCTACATGCATGCATGCTCTCTCTCTCTCACTCAAAATAATAACAACAACAACAACAACAACAACAACAAAAGAGTGGTTCTTTCTCAACATCTCATTTTACAAACCTTTCACCTTTTTAAAGAAAAAGGTATTCCTGGGCATCTGGATGGCTCAGTCATCTGAAACTCTGACTCTTGATTTTGGGCTCAGGTCATGATCTTGTCGTGAGATTGAGCCCTGCGTCTGGTTCCCCACTTAGCAGACAGTCTACTTGAGATTCTCTCTCATCCTCTCCCGCTGGCCCTCCCCCCTCAGATAAATAAATCATTTTAAAAAGTCCATTCCTATCTCTCAAGTATTAATTTTATTCATCCAGGGAAATACAAAGAACACAAAAATCCACAGTGGTACACTTCCTAAAGTCTGAGTTAATGTGCCAAATATACCATGGGTTTTAGTGGGGGAAAAATGGGGGCTGCCTAGTAAAAGAGAATGGAGTTGGGTGCTATGTAGTAGATCCCTTATGAGGTCAGTTTTCTAATGAGAGGTGAATAGAAGCTTCTTGCCTCTTCTTGTAGTCTTTTAGTCTCTTGAGTGTAAGTTTTAGATTGAAAACACACACACACACACAAATATGTGTGTATATATATATGTGTATATATATATATGCCTATATGTATACAAAATGCACATGCACACATATACATAGACACAAAGTACCTATCCATATGGTAGAGAAAAAAAATCCTAAAAGCAAGAAACATCTTAGATTTCCTTTGTCACTACGCACTACCATTGAAATCCCAGGATTTGGGTGGGTTTTTTTTTTAAGATTTTATTTATTTATTTGACAGACAGAGATCACCAGTAGGCAGAGAGGCAGGCAGTGAGAGAGGGGGAAGCAGGCTTCCTGCTGAGCAGAGATCCTGATGTGGGGCTTGATCCCAAGACCCGGAGATCACAACCCAAGCCCAAGGCAGAGGCTTAAGCCACTGAGCCACCCAGGTGCCCCGGGATTTTGTTTTTGTCTTAATTCTTATTCAAGCATGTTTGTATGAATTTGAGATTTATTTCCAAATTATATATATATATATAGGAATATTAAAGTTAGCTTTTAGTATTTTCTAGCAAATAGATTTGTTGATGTTGATATATGTGGTTAGAATCCATTCTCAGTTTCTCCCTCTGGAGTCCAGATTTTGTGTTATGCAGCTGTCTAATATTTTTGCAAATGACTTTCCTATTCCATGCCAAACTTATAGCATTAAGGCATTTAAAATGATTTAAGTGAAATGTTAGTACCTTGATCTGGGATTACTAACAATTTATATACTGCCAAGTACATTTAAAAATGAGTATTATTTCCCTTCATTACCACCAGGTTTTCACTCCTCAGGGATGTGGTAACTAACCTCTACTTGGGGTCAATTTCTTTCTAAACTGAGAATTTTGTGACCTCACTCTTCCATGACACCACCACTTTTGCAATAAAGATGTAAGGTGACTCCAATTTATAAAACATTGATATTTGAACATTAATATCTTCCCAGTAATGCCAGGTCAACATTTCTCTTGAATACTAATACCTGTTAAGAGGTTTTTTAGTTTTTATTTTTTTTTTTTTTTTGTTTTTGGGTGGTATAAGTCATTGTCTTCCAAAATGCGGCAGCTAAAAGGTGAGAGCTACACATGTCTACTGATTCATGGCCTCTCTAGGTAGCATTTGATCAATAGTGGAGGACTTTCTTATTAGTATTTCCAATGTAACTATACTAAAACTCCTAATTTATAACTTTTCTTAATATGAGAACTTTAACATCCTTTTTATATTTCTATATACATGAACTTCTATGTATTCATATGAAAATTGTTGCATATATTCAAAGAAAACCTTCTACATAGCTTTTTGTACTAAAGATTGTGACAACAAATCAGTTGTTTAAATAATAACAGAGTCTAAAGTTTTGGGTCATATGTGCACATGTATATTCATGATGTATTACTCACCTTAGCATCCCATTGGGCTTTAGGAGAACTAAAAAGATGTAAAGTAGACAAAAACACTTATGTCATTCAATCATGCAGAGATACCAAAAATTGTACATTTTTCCCTGAATTCATGTTGTCTTCCTTCTCTTTTATTTCTGACATTCAGTTCAGTCATCTAAAAGTAACTTAAAGTGTGCAAGTTCAGATAAACCATTAGTATCATCCACATGCAGAAGAAAGAAGTTTTTGAAAAAAGCAATAACAACAATGAAAACTTAGTCCTTACAAGGTGCTAAAAGGGTTTCAGTAATATGAGATTCCTGGAATTATAATTAAAAGTCTCAGCATTTCAAAGATTTGTATTACTGTCTAAAAAAATACAAGAAATAACAGAACAATTTCATGTGCACCAAAACAATGTTTTATTTTTTTTAAAGATTTTATTTATTTATTTGACAGAGAGAGGTCACAAGTAGGCAGAGAGGCAAGCAGAGAGAGAGAGAGAAAGGAGGAAGCAGGCTCCCCGCCCAGCAGAGAGCCCAACGCTGGACTTGATCCCAGGATCCTGAGATCATGACCTGAGCTGAAGGCAGAGGCTTAACCCACTGAGCCACCCAGGTGCCCCAAATTTTTATGTTTTAAAGAGGAGGGTAACTTGGACCAGATAGTAGAAGAGTGATAAGAAATATTCTTGAAAGTAGAGCCAGCATGATTATTCATGGATTAGATGAAAGGTCTGAAAGAAAAGTCAAGAATGATTCTAAAATCTTTGATTTGATCCACTAGAAGTAAGTCATTGACTTTTACTAAGATGGTAAATGTTAGAAGGAATAACAGGTTTCACTTTAGGATATATATATATATATATATATATATATATATATATGATAAATAAATAAATAAAATCTTAAAAATATATATATAACACATATATATTTTTTAAGATTTTATTTATTTATTTGACAGAGATCACAAGTAAGCAGAGAGGCAGGCAGAGAGGGTGGTAGGGGGAAGCAATCTCCTTGCTGAGTAGAGAGCCTGATTCGGGGCTCGATCCCAGGACTCTGAGATCTTGACCTGAGCCGAAGGCAGAGACTTAACCCACTGAGCCACCCAGGTGCCCCTGAGTTATATTTAAATGGTGATACTAAAAATGCCCACTAGACATCAATAAAGAGGTATTGCAAAGGCTATCAGACATACAAATCTGAATTTCAAACAAAAGTTCCTAGCTACATGTAAATTTGGAGTCATTAATGTATGAACAATATATAAAGTCTTGATTGGATGGGCTCACCAAAGTGATGAGTTGTTAATAGTGTTGAGAAGTGACACAGGAACTGAGCCTTGAAGCACTCCAAAGTGCTTATCAGAAGGATAAGGAGTAGCCGGAAAAAGAAATTGAGAAACACCCAATAAAGGAGAGTATAATGTCCACAAAACCAGAGGATGAAATTCTTTTAAAACACAGTGACCAACTCTATCAAATGCTGCTGAAAGTTGACATAAAATGAGACCTGATAATTAGCCATTGGATTTATTAAAGCGACTATCCCTGGTGACAACAAGAGCTATTTTGGTGAAATTATGGGGAGAAAGCTTGATTGAAATGGGATTCTGAGAGACTGAAATAAAAGAATTGAATGCAATAAGTATAAACAGCAACCACAAGAGGCTTTACAAAAAAATGGAGAAAAGGTGAAGTAGTAGTAGAGGAAATAGAGTCAATACTGTTATGTTTTATGTTGTTTGAGATAGGAAAAATAGCAGCATGCTTGCATGCCAGTGGAAATGGTCTGAAGAGAAGGCAAAATTGATAATGTTGGAAATATTAGGAAATATTTCTAGAACAAAGCCCTTGGAAAGACAGATGGGAAATAGAAAGATTGATCTTAGATGATAGATCATTCAGTTCATTCATAGTAACTGGTATATGAGTATATGAACCCAAATGCAACTGGATGGGTAGATGTGTCTATACCAACTCTTAGGGTTGTTTTCATGGTATAGAGGCTAGATAATATCTTTTCTTCACTCAGAAATCTATAGTCACTGACAATTTCATTTAGAACCATGTGGAATTGTTTAAATATTCAATAGTTAAAGATTATATTTACTGAATTCATGCTTTCCACTATGTTTTCTAGGCACTGGAAATAAACTAGAAACAAGGTTCTTACTTGCATAGAAATAAGGACAAGCACAGAAATGTCACAAGGTACAGAACAGACCCACCTTTAATAGATAAAACAGGAGTCAATTTCAGAGCAAACAGGCATCTGGTGCACGATTCTTTCATCATCATAGGCACGGAATACAATGTGGGGGTTGAGGCCTTTATGTGATTAATTTGAACCTGCCATTTCAGATTCTTCTTTCACACAGTCTCTCCTCACACATTCCACATCTGTGACAAAACTACACCAACACTATCACTGTTTTGTATCTTTTCTACACTCTTTCCCAAATCTGGAATACCCTTTCCTCTTACTATAATTTAGCAATATTTTCAGACCCTAAACACATGCCAACTCTTCAATATCTTCCATAATAAAACATCTTAGGGTTTGCAATGTGTTACTTATGATCCTACTTATTTATTTCTTCCTAACTGAAATCATTGAATTAATCGATATCTTGAGCACCGTATGTTCTGCTAGGAATTGAGGTTGTTCCAAAAAAAGACACAGTATCTCTCCTTGAGGAAGGATTATCCATGTCCACCTTCCTCACAGACTTGACAGGGACTGATTCATCTTTATATTCCCCATAGAACTTTCCAGAGCATCTTCAACATGTGAGCTGTTCAGTTAAATGTGTTCAACAATATCTCAGTGTCTCAAGATGGAGAGAGGAGCCAAAAAGATATTAAGAGCTATGGGATAAGCATTGTGTAGGTAATACTTTTATAGAATTCTCATAACAATCATTCACATCAAATAATTTGAACAGTTTAGTAAAATTGGCCCACTGTTATGAAAATCATAGGCATTTAAAAAGCAGCCATTAAGAAATGGACTGACAAAGCCATTTTGGGAGAAATGCAGGTAATAGCGAGAAAATAGTATTCTGGAATAAGCTGAAAATTTTGGAGCAATAAGGCCTAATAAGCTGTCTTGCTAAACAAGTCTTTATCCACTCTATTCTTGGTGGACAGGGCTAGACTTTCCTGTGTATAAGAACTTACTTGTTTCCATTTCTTAAAAACTTTGTGAATGTACATGCAGAATAAGTTCTTAAGAAAGTTTATTAACTCATATATTACAGGGACAATATTTCCTGCATCTCTTTTTCAAAACAGGTATTCCACCAAAACTAATTATAATTAGATAACTATGTTTTTTATTTATATCTCATTCCAGCCTACTACTATGTCAAGTTGCGGATTTTTCTTGTGATACAATGCTCAATTGAACTTCACATCTACTTTCATTAGTGTACTATTTTGAAGGTGGCGTGAAATCTTTAGAAGGAAGGTCAAAATGCAAACACCAGTCATTTCTAATTATTGCACTCACATAACTACATTAACATGGTTCAGGCATGATACCCTAAAGTATAACCCAATTGAACTGATTATAAAGAGGCGCTGATAAATGAGCTGTTTTAATAAGCATTTTATTTATGAATTAGTGATCAGAGTTTCTTCCATTAAAGTAAGAATAATTAGGATGCTGAATCAGATGAAGATGGCAAGGCTGCCAAGCAACATCTTTTCCTTTAGATGAGAACATGAGAGCATTTAGAAGAAAAGGAGGCAGTGTTAACGAATGCAGATTTCCTTTCAAATTACTCCGCTGCTCAAGGAAGGACTGTTCTTTAGTAAAAAGCATTAACTATAAACATCGTCACCATTTCATTCCTTCTATGCAAAAAGGAAATGAACAGGAGCTATATTTTTTGTCAGTGCTTTTTGTCTTTTATTGGAGGCTATAAAGTGGCGAGGGTCATTTTATTATAAGCAACAAAAGGAAAATGATTATTTGATTACTATTTGTTAATGAGTTATAGGAGAAACTGAGCCAAAGACGGGAAAGGGAAATCCATGAACACACTTCAAGTTCTCAGGTCTCTGAGATCAGCAGGGCTCTGAGCTTCAAAGCTGCTCTGTGGAGGTGCACATGTTTATTTCCCTATCATGCCCAGGTGCCA
Organism: Mellivora capensis; assembly: GCA_004024625.1. NCBI lineage: Eukaryota > Metazoa > Chordata > Mammalia > Carnivora > Mustelidae > Mellivora > Mellivora capensis. Next base: position 52,583 of record PISX010009189.1, on the reverse strand, counting down.
TGATGACAGAAGCTGGGGAGATACACAGATGGCACTTCAATCTCAACAGGACTCTAGTTATCCTTCATCTATTTTCCTTTTCTAACCTGCGATCCAGAATGTAGGTCAACATGTTTTGCATCTCATGCCTGTTTTTGCAATTCATAGAAAAACTTTAGTATTTGTTTAGCATTCTGTTAGAAAATGATTATTTCCTCTGCTTGCGTATAAGTGAAAAGAAAGTTACCCAGGTTTTCCAATATTTATCCTGTTTAATATTTTGATACACCAAGTACTTATAATAAAATGGAATCATACATAAAAGGCTGATATGTCATACCCATTTATGAGATCATTTTTTTTTTCCGAAAGGTACCAGTCTAAACTCTCCCACACTCTCCTTAAAGAAAGAAATTTTAATCACGTTGCAAAGATTTCATATGTAATTATGGCCACAGGAATCACAAATCTTGAAACTTCTCCTCTTGGGAATGTATCTTCTAAATTAAATTTCTCTTCTGATAGAAAAATGAAAAACCAAATTCCAACTAATCAACAGGAGGTATGTGAACTTAATCTAGTTCATTGATTTCATGTTAAGATTAAAGTTAAAATATTTTAAAATTCAAATCTGATTTTATCTGCATTTTTCAACTTATACCACTTGATCAGCTATTCAACTGATGCTATTAAACATGTATGAATCTCGGTCTGATTTACTGACCCTGCATTTTAAAAAGGGAACCATAAGAATGAAACGGATATGATATTGAACTTTCATAATGAATAGGGCTGAGTTTTAGTAACCAAAATGAGACTTTTCTAAGAACTAATATAACTGAAGAATTACAGGATTTGACTAAGTTGTTGCAAAGAAATTGACTAATCGGTAGCAAGGATTCAAGAAAACAAAGGTAGGGAACAGTTACTGAGGAAAAAAAAAAAGCACAACTCTGTTTCCTCTTTACATCCCAGTGAGTAGAAATTCTTTCTCAATAAACTGTTTATAATTACATAAACTATGGATACACAAGGAGACGTTAGATTCTCACTAGTGTGCTTAACACTATAGCCTATAAGAATCTTGGCTCATTATTTGCTAATTAAGCAAGTTAAGAAACAAAATATCTGTTTGTATCAAACTGCTAATGATTATTCTATTTTCATATGTGAGTATGACAAATATGGGATACAGGTACTTTTACTGTATATTTAAAGGTGATAAAATTTCTTTGCTCTATACCAAAAGACTAAGCATATTTCTCTTTCATGCTGAGTCTTAGAATAGCAATCTCTTTGGAGATGGGTTGTCTGAAATTCTCTCTTGCATGACCATTCAGGCTTAACTATAATCCCGCTAAAGCTGAGTCATTGATTGACACTAGGCACTGGGGCAGACAGATGAATTTCTCTGGTTTAAAGTTTAATGTAACAGATCTTTTGATCTCTGATTCTGTAAGGAATCTGAAGTTCATTTTCTCTTCCAGGTTTCTCCGGTGCTAGTACGTTGTCACATATGGATCTCATTTTCATGAGTAGAATGTAATGTAGTGGGGTCAACACTGCTCAACTAATACAGGGATTCAAAGTCACGTGTCCTGGAAGTTAGCTTGATCACTATCATTTCCAAGAGTGCTTAATCTATCCAATACAAATGTGACCTAGGTTATTTTAAGATCTAAGGTTGGACATGATATCATATGAATATAAGCTAGATATTAAACCTAGTCAATTCAGCATTGACTCTCCTATTTCTGAAACGCCCACAGAATAATTTTAATGTGAATATCAAAGCCTCAAAATTTAAAAAAAAATCCCTTAGTTTCTTACAGTCGAGTCTTTTTTCTTATATCAGCTTCTACAAGCTCTGAGCAGTATCTGAATCAATGGAGAAAGAGAAAAGATTGCAAGTCCTATTCCCCATTATACAACTCATTTTGTAGTTCTAGTCTACTCTCAAGGATGCAGCTCCAAGACTGGTAAAACCTGGTTGAGATTTCTCTGATTCTGCATTTTTTTAAAGATTTATTTATTTATTTGAGAGAGAGAGAGAGAGTGGGAGGGGAGGGGGAGAGGTAGAAGGAGAGAGAGAATCTCAAGCAGACTCCCCACTGAGCGTGGAGACTGATATGGGGCTGGATCTCATAACCTCTAGATCACCACCTGAGTTGAATCAAGAGTCATTCATTTAACTGACTGAGCCACCCAGGTGACCCTGTGATTCTGCACTTTATTGACATCTTCCCTTGACTAGGATTATGTGCTCACCAACACACATACAGACACACAGATTTTTAGGTCCTTCCAGAGGCAGGACAGATTGTTTTGCTATTTACACTAATCCAAGTTCTGTTCCAGCTTAGAATGACTTCAAGTGGAAGACTAGTGAGGTGAAGAAATATGAATAGCCATTTTTTTTTCACTGCATTTCCTTCCATATAGAATATTTTTAATAAACCTCTACCCTCCCCCAAGTCCTTGCCAGCAAAATGAAGATACATTGGGGTACTTTTTAAAAATCTCAATCATATCAGAATAAGGCCATTTTTAACACAAAAAAATTATTAAAATTGGTATAAAAATATAGTATGAAATTTCAAACCCTTCATTAAACCTCAAATCCTCTCCAAGCATCGTCTACGAGGATCCTTTTCTTATAACATTCTTTGACCAAACATGATCAAGTAATTGTTCTAACAGAGTTTTGGGGAGAGTGCAAACTGCTGATAAGGCCAATAAAGCTGAGCTTTTAAACTTTTTGCATTTCAATTGCATAATCAAAACCTGATGATAGCACATCACACACTCAGAGAATGCTGTAGTCATTGCACACAAAATGAAAATTAGTTCTAAAAGCCTTTTCATTCTCCATGGCATAGGGTGCTCCTCTCCTGGAGAAGTGTGTGAAAAAGGATCCAATACAAAATGGAGAAAATATTATGACTGTGAGTGAAAGCAAAAGCCAGAGAAAATGGAGAGCATTGAGGGTTGAAACAGAAGAGTGAGCAGCTGTAATTAGTTCCAATGGTGTATGAGAATTGAAAAAAAAAAAAAAAAGAAGAAGAAGAAAGAAAGAAAGAAAAAAACACTTTAAAAAACATAAACAGGCAGAATGCCGGCTGAAATAGTGACTAGGGCAGTAACAAACCTTGGTAAATAGTGAACTATATGAAGGTAAATAAAGCTTGTGGAAAAAGTTTGCCATCAATTCCATTGGCTACACTTTTCATAAATTACCATCTGTAATAAAAGTCATTCTGCTATATTGCTTTTTAGGTAAGGCAGCATTTAATGCCAAAGGTGGTTTTAAATAAAAGCAGAATGTATCGTCACATAGCCTACACTAAGTAGACATATAAGGCAATTTTAATTACCTTCTGTTTGGGAAAGAGTGAAAGAGTGAAATTTCCTGTTTATAGATATTTTCATTTTAGGAAAAAACAGTGCAAGGGGAATCAAGGTAGGGCCTTCTCCCCAGTGCTCAGCATTGACTTTTGCCCTGCTTGAAACCTGGTTTCCTTATTCAATTAAACATCCTGACCTTGCAAAAGTGTTAAAATCAGAACTTGCCTAGGCATTTCTCATTTGTGCACACTGAAAGCTAGAACTCTTCCCAACATGAAGCCAAACATTATTATAGAAGGTTTCATATTCATTTCTCTGAGTTTAGATGAAAATATGTCCAAGCCATGTTGGTAGGAAGCACATGCATATTGTAACAATATGGATCTTAACACATTTTCTTGAAATAACTTAGTCTTTTTCCAGATAAAACAGACACAGAGGGAAAGCTATTTTGGGACTGCCACTGTATTCCCTCAGTTTTATTTATCTACCCACAGCATCTACAAAGCTGTTAATTTTTTGCAGAAAGGCTTATTCCTTTCATGTAACTATATGAATAGATTTTTATACTTCTAAGGGGTATGGTATATAAGGAAAGGAAAGACAAGGGAGTGACTCTATCCATTCTCCGATGGCATTTTGAAATTTAATAAGTTCATGAAATAAGCCTGTGGTCTTTCATGAGTCTGACTCAAAGATAGAATACTGACAGATGAGTAGAGAAAATGGAGCTCCTTTTAAGTTGAGGACTATGAATGTGCTAGCTATCCCCACTTTTTCCTATTATTCTTCTTGATCACTTGATGCATATTTGTCTATTGACAGTTTACCCCATTAGAACATAAGAGCCAAGAGAAAAGGAATTTGTTTTGTTCACCACTATATCCCCAATACCTAGAATTCATGGGAGATACTCCACACATATGTTGTGAATTATTGAATGGACAAAAAAAATTGATAATCTGTCGTGCCTGAATTATACATGTACCCCCCCAAATTCTTCACTTTCTGAAACACTCTCGAAATCCCCCAGATACCTCAAATTGTACATTGGAATGACTGACATCAGTCCTTATTCTTGTCCATCTCTCTGTTGTACCTCATATAACTACAAACGTCTCTTTTTAAAATTGTAATGGTTTCCATCAGAGTCCATTTCGCTTAATCCTTTTAATTATCTGAAAATTCATTGCCTTGTCCTTTATTGGATTCTTTATAGGATTAACTGTGAGCATATCCTCGGCACAGCTTTTGCAATATGACTATTCACATCTTATATCATCTCTATAAGAAGTCTACCCACCCTCTGGCTTCAATCCTCATAGATATACTATACATACATACATGTAGAAATACATACATATTTTTCTTTGGTAATGATGTAGCTACAAATATGTAGTCTTTATAAGAAACAATATGGTGGGCATTCCCATTTGTATTGGCCATTCCATTTCTTTCTCCAGATCTGCATATTTTCATTCATGGAGTCATCATTTTTCTTTGTATTATTCCTAACACCTACAATATCTAATCACTCCCCCAATTTTATTCATTTTTAATACAAGTAGATCTTACTAAAAATCACTTGTCCCCATTTCCCTAATCTTGAGACGTGGTGCCTAGACACTTTACACCATTTTTATGATCTTCTTGCTTCACTGCTTCTCTCTGCAATCTTTCTAGAACTATTAGAGCCCTGATTCAATCATACAACTCCCATGCCGATTATAAAAGAAGACTCATTGATGATTATTAGAGTCTACATTCTTGGCACATGTTTCAACACCCATTATAAACAGGGTCCCAACCTCCCTTAACAGTTTTTCTCATAGCTGTCTTTCATGAATCATCATCTGTAGCCTACCCAGTCAACTTAATTGCGTTTTCCTATTTACATGTTTACTAATACTCCTCTGTGGAACAGTTTCTCAGTAATTTATATCTATTCCAATCGTACTTGTTCTTCAAGAGGAAGTTCGAATATAATTACTTTTGTGACCTCCGTTAAAAGCCCCCTAACTAACGGAGCTGGAAATACTCTGCTCTCTGAGTGCCTTAACGTGATTTTATTACTCATCAAAGGTCTGTAATTTACTACTTGGAATATGTTCCATCTTGTCGTGAGTGTCTGCTTTCTGTCTCATACTAGAATAAGATTCCTTGAGATCAGATCCTGTGCATTCTTTATCTATTAATTTTTCTTAGTACCTGGCACATAGTAGGAATGTGTTCAATTAATATAGATTATGATCCATATGTTGAAATACAAGGTGTGTCTATTACCATGTTTAATTCAATGGAGACCATAAATAGAGTGTTTATATAGTATTTAGGCATACAATGAGTTGCATGCCTTTATATAAGAATCCAAGACTCCAACCTCTACGATATTCAATCCAGAAGAAAATAAATTACATCACTTTCTTATTCTTTTGGCATATGTATCATAATATGATTCCCATTCCAGTTCTCTGTTCTTACAACAATTTTTAAAAGTCAGATTTCTGAGCAGTTGTTCAAGAATTATATTTAGGGCTTTCAATTTTGTAATGCTCCCAATGGAACTAAACTCTTATTAACTTCTACAACTTCTAAAATCATTCATATGCTTATTTTTTTCTAAATTCATTGCTTATATATTTCTGGAATGATCTAGTGACATAGACAAAAAATACCTTCACCTATAAAAATCATTTGTGCTGGGGCAAGTTTGTCCAGCACGTATAGAAGCATCTAGGAGCAAGATAATTGATCTATAGGAGGCAATGCCTTCAAGGCCTATCTTAACCCCAGGCAGAAACTTAAAACAGTGACTCAAAAAGCAAAATTGGATTTCATTTTGAAAATTGAATTTTCAATATTCAAGGATGAATTTTCAATATGTTTCACGCAAATTTTCCTCCATTAGCATTAGAAATCTAAAAGCTCTAGTTTCCTTCATATAAATAAGAGATTGCTTGTTGTACACCTTCTCTCATCAAAATATTATCTAAAAAGAAGGAAGAGTCAAAGAATCTTATCTGCATGTGACTTTGAGCAAATAAGTGTCTGATGCAAGATACTGGATTACTGATTTTGAGGAGACAGATGAACATAATTTTATAAGACCTTAGTGTATATATCAAAAATTATAAAAATCCTTTACATGTTATTATGTAAAATAGTATCCTCCAAATGCAATACACAAAATTGTACTAATATTCTGGATTGCAAATGAAAATTAAACATTTAGCAAACATCTCCAATATTTTTAAGATCCAATAAACAAGATTTTAATTGAACTCTTACTATTCTCCCCTCCATTTTCTCCCTCCTGTTACCTCTCTTCAGCTGTTACTACAAGTTGAGCTGTGTCATAAGTATTTCTTTGTGTCTGGCAATTGTCTGACTCCACATTCTTTTTTATTTCACTTTGAAAGATTTGTTTGTGTTTCTTTCATCCATTTGATGACAACTGTGTCAAGAGCTGCAGCTAAATCTTATTTGTCTTTGGACTTAAGCACCTAGAAATACTAGAACACGGTTTGTGCCAAGTGTTTACTAAATTGAACTGCATAAGTGATCAAGGGAAAGGGAATGACCCTGCCCCAGAACTTCCTAAAAATTCACTCCTGAGCTCTTAAGCAGATCCTTGATTCAGCAATTCTGTGATCTCCCCTTAACTCTATTTCTTTCAACCACCTCCTTACTCTGCTCCCACTGTTGTCCACAGAATGAACCACACATCCAAAACCCACTGTTAATGGAAAAGAGAAGGGTTGGGCTTTTCATCCATTATCCCTTAAAGCCTCTATTTACATCATTCTCTATCCACTTCTACCTTAGATAAAAACAAACTTTTCACTGTTACCCAGCTTAGGTTTTCAAGATCTTTTCCAGACTTTTCAGTGATAAATATTGGCCCATATCAATGCATGGTTTACAGGCACAGTGAAAGCCATGACTGAGAGAAAAAAGGAGAACACATACTTTATTTAAAACTCAATAGGTGGAGCACCTGGGTGGCTCAGTGTGTCGAGCGTCAGACTCTTGGTTTCAGCTCAGGTGGGTGATTTCATCTCGGGGTGGTAATATTGAGCCCCAAGTTAGACTCCTTGCTCAGTGGAAAGTCTGCTTGGGATTCTTGCCCTCCCGTTCTCTGTGCCCTCCAACCTCACACTCTGGCGCTCTCTCTTTCTCTCAAATAAGTATATAAATCTTTAAAGAAAATAAAACTCAGTATGTACTCTGCTCTGTGCTGTCCATAATCAGAGCCTATATACAATATAAGGATCTATAATGATGTTTCAGCAGTGAGACTTCAGAATATAAATAGACTTTCTACACAAAAATTATATTTTAAGAAGACTATTTCATAAAGTCAAAACAGTTTAACAAGAAGATTCCTTCAACTGTTAATTGATATAAATATATTCACACAGGCTAAAAATAAATGAAGCAAAAAATGGACAAATAGTTTTAATAGATATGTATACATACTTATTTAAAAATGTTAGCATAAATCTCTTAGGGTGATAGAAAAATGCGAAAAAACCCAGAAAGATATAAATTTGAACACAAAAATAGACACCAATAATAGAATTATAATTTTAAAAATCTCAGGGTACCTGCGTGGCTCAGTCAGTTAAGTGTCTGACTTCAGCTGAGCTCATAATCCCAGGGTCCTGGGAACGAGTCCTTCATCAGGTTCCCTGCTCATTGGGGGTCTGCTCTTCCTTCTCCCTCTCCCTGTTTGTGCTCTCTCTTTCTCTTTCTCTCTCTCTGCCAAATAAAGAAATAAAACCTAAAAAAAATTTTTTAAGAAAATAAATAAATAAAAATCTCATGTATTTAAAAATTGACATACTTCTAAACATAGCCCAAAATGGAAATTAGATATTTCAAACTTTAATGGTAATGAAAACACAACATATTAAAATATTTGAGATACAGATGAAATAGTGCTTAGAGCAAAAATTTACAATGTAAATGCATGTACTAAAGCAGGAAACCCATGATCTAAGCATTTCAAGAAGCTAGAAAAAGAAGAGTAAGTTAAAATAAGATAAAGTACCTCTTAATCTTCTTTACCCATTTCACCTATCCCTTCATACCCCAAACCCTTTGTTCTCTATATTTATGAGTCTGTTTCTCTCTTTGTTATTGTTGTTGTGTTTTTGTTTTGTTTTTTGGATCCCACAAATGAGTGAAATTATATGGTATTTGATTTTCTGTGTTTGGCTTATTCCACTTAGCATTATACCCTCTAGGTCCATCCATGTTGGTCCAAATGACAAGATTTCTTTCTTATGATTGAGTCATATTCCATTGTGTATGACAGATGGCAGCTATACTTATCATGGTTAATACTGTTTAATGTACAGAATCATTGATTCACTGTGTTGTACACTTGAAACTGGTTTACATTGTATGTCATCTGTACTTAAATAGGAAATAATAAAATAATTAAATGTACTTAAATGGGAAATTTAATTAAATAATTAAATAGGAAACAAATAAATAATAAAAAATATGCAAAGTAAATATGTGAATTGTATTTCTATAAAGCTATTTAAAAATAAAACCAAAATAAGTTAAAGTAAAAGGAAGAAATTAATAATAACTAATATCAATGGAATTGAGGAGATACATACAATGGAGAAATTCAGTAAAGCCAAAAGTTGTTTTTTTAAAATAACTAATACAATTAATTAACTCTTACAAATACCTATCAAGAAAAAAGGCAGAATAATTACTAACAATCAACAACAAATGAAAAAGCGATACACTACAGATCCTATAGATACTACAAAGGTAATAAAAGTATATTGCAGGGTGCCTGGGTGGCTCAGTGGGTTAAGCCTCTGCCTTCAGCTCAGGTCATGATCTCAGGGTCCTGGGATCGAGCCCCGCATTGGGCTCTCTGCTCTGCAGGGAGCCTGCTTCCTCCTCCTCTCTCTACCTGCCTCTCTGCCTCCTTGTGATCTCTGTCTGTCCGATAAATAAATAAATAAAATATTTTTAATAAATAAATAAATAAATAAAAGTATATTGCAAATGAACTCATGCCAATAAATTTGAACAATGACATGAAAGTATAAATTCCTTGAAAACACAAATTTTAAAAACTGACAGAAGAAGAAAAATAGGACTAATACATTTTTAAATTTTTATATTCTTCAAATATTTTTTAAGTAATCTCTATACCCAAAATGGGGTTCCAAAAACCCTGACATCAGGAATCACATACTCTACTGACTTAGCCTGCCAGGCTCTCCTATATACTTGGAATATTTTTAAAATTTTTCCGTGACAATCTCCTTCTGAAGAAAATTCAATATGTTTTATAAAATCAGTTAAAACCCAATGTCAAAACATGACGTGGTATTTCTAAGAAAGGAAAATCACATGCCAAAGTCTTCTATGGTTATAGAAGCAAAACTTCTCTCCAACATTATAGTAAACTGAATCCATTAGAATAGGAAGTATTGATGCTGCAGTAGAATTTATTTTATGAATGGAAATTTGATATAATATTTGAAAATCAATGTCATTCTCTGTATTAATTAGAAAAAAAGAAAAATAACATCACAACACATATAAGAAAATATTATTTGATAAAATTCAAAGTTGATTCATGGAAGTGTTTCATTTTGTTTTCTTTTTTCAATACAGCAATAGAAGGGAACTTCCTAATTCTGGTAATATGTATCTCCTCCCCCTCAAAAAATAAAAAAATAGTTGCTGTAGCCATAGCAGTCATTGCAATCTTTGGATTGCAATCTATTAGGAATTTACTGTGCCCCCAATTTGTTTTAACCAGTGCCATATGACTTTCCAGGGCCTTCTCCAAAAAATGTATGCATCTTTTTCTCATTGGCATTGGGTTTGGTTTATCCAAATGGTACCAGCATCATATATTCATTGATCATTGCTTTCCACTGATTAAAAGTCTTGACTTTATCTCATCATCTTCCATAAAATATTTAAGAAATTAATAATTATTAAATAATTAATGGTAAATAATTATTTCATAATTAAATATTTGTTGAAAAAGTAAATGGATAAAAAATTTAATTATATATTAAATTCTGGCATATGCTTGTGCTTGCTGCCAGATCTTTCCTTTATCTTCTATGACTCACCATCTATACACTAACTGGATATAAATCCAAATGAGTTAATGAATCTTTCTGCTTTCAGGGAGACTATAGTTTAAGTACTTATTACAACTAATATTCAAATGAAATTTTACAAGTTTATAAACATTAGTTTAATCCATGCCAATGTCTTTGCAAATAAATAAACACTAAATATAGTTACTGCATTATTGTTAATATATATATGCCTGCATAGAAAACCTGTACACACTTCAGAAATTTTATCATTAGCTGATTTTGAAGTAAAATATTGATTGTCTTTTTTATATTATATACTGTAACAACACAAATACCAAAAAAAAGACATAGACTACCTGAGGTGAGGTATAAAAATACAATGTTTCTTCACTAAAGAACAAAGTGCAAGGTCAAGTACTGATCTTCTCAGAGTAGAATCCTTACCAGGCATCCAACTAAAGTCTGAGCAGAAATTAGAGAGGAAATCAATATTTCACCACTGAGTATTTTTAGAGTTTAAAATTATAGGACACAGAAGGCTCTGACAGAGAGCAAGTGAATGGTGCACAGTGTGTGTGTGTCTGAAAAGTCTAAAAATGCTTCACTTGACAAAGCCTTAGAAGAGGTTATCCAGAGTAGCCAGCTTTGATAACTGTTTTTAACTTGTCTTTCCTTTAGATTTGAACACAGAGACAAAATGTTGTGTCCTGTGTAGGCAATGTCTATGAAAAATTACATGCTTGTGTTTGGTCCATTTTTTAGAATTTCAATTACACACAATGTCTGTTACTTGTGAAATAATTATAAAAATGCAAACTGGTTCAAAGGAGAAGTTTATTATTCAAATAATTAGAAACAATCACAGAAAATATAATGGGTATGTCGCTTCATTGATGTGTGTGACTTCACAAAATGGCCTGAGAGCTTCAGCTGACTTAGTTATATCATAATAGAATTTCAGAATGTAATTTTTAATGACATTACAGTATTTTTTTTTACAGGGGGAGCTATAATTTAGTTTAACAATTCCCAAAAACTACATGGGATATTGAGAAGCTATCCAATGTGGTACTTTTAAAAGTCATCCCGTCATGAATGTCTTTGTAGTATTTATTTTAAATTTTATTACATTATATTTTTAAATTCTGATCAAGATGGAATACTGGGAGAGAAAGTCCCTATAATTAAGGTCAAATGACCATCAGAGAAGTTAAAACAAGAAGTTTTCTCATCTGAACCAGATGGGAATTACCTTACTCATTATAGTATATTATATTACCATTATATTACTCATATGCATTCTTTATTACTTGGGATAAATATGTATATGTTGCTCATCATTCTTATGCTTTTATGAATTGTCTGTTTATCTAATGATTGATTATATTCTTGTCCCCAAATATTTGCTCCCTTTCTCTCTATATATGAATTATATATCCCCACATAATGCTATATAATTTTTCAGGGCCCTTCTGCCTCATTGACATTGTAATTGGTTTACCCCTGTGAGATATATATATATGTATATATATATATATATATATATACATATATATATATTCGGTTTTCACTAGTATTGGGGAACAAAAGGAAGGTTAAACAATAAACATTATTCTGAGAAAATCTATTCTGAATTTCAGTTAGAGATGCATAAAACACCTCATTCTCTGCATTGCTGATATATTGGACAGGATATGTTAGGGTACACTGATGACTCCAAAATCTTGGTACCTCATAACCAGTTTTTATCTATCTATCTGTCTATCTCTATCTCACACTGCATCTTTAAAAAAAAGTTGTCTAGAGGTTTTGTTCCCTGTCTTCTCTCTCTGGGATTCATGCTGATAGAGTAGCTACCATGTTGGAAAAAGGAGGGGGAAAGAGATAAGTGATAAATTGCACAGTAGCTTTTAAATATTCTACCCAGAAAAAGCACATTATTTCCACTAGCATTTCAGGAACCAAAGCAATACAGATGACTCTAAGTGGAAACAAAGTACAGCCCTATGACAGAACAAGAAGGAACATCTTCACTATTCATGGAATAGCTCTAATGACCACCACTTGTGACAGGAACCGCATATATGACTTCCTGGTCTGGGGCTCCTCCTCCCTGGAGAGGCAGGGATGTTTATGTAGAGAGAGTAATAGTGTCGTTGAGAGAAAAGAGGAGGAAGATTCTTAGGAAACTGCAACTCAGACTACTCAGCTCTCTGACAGCACCGTAGAAAGACCTCTGTAGTTCAACCACACTTTGGATTAGTGATTTCTAGAAACACTCCCGGGGTATGTATTTGTTAATTTGTTTGCTTCTGCTATGTTTTTTTAGTCCCACATTTGTCCTTCCTCTCAATTTCTGAGGAACAAAAATCCTCCCACAGAACTCTACTTGTAAATGAAAGTATTTTATTCACTGTCTTGAAACAGTTCCTCAGTGCAATTCTTTTTCTTTACTAGGCCAGCAAAAGGTTTAAGATAGAGTAGTAGTACCAAAATATTGTTCTCTTGGCAGCCTGTGAGCATGGTGAAGGCAAAATAATTGACCAGCTTTAAATTGGCTAATAACTATTATTTAATTTCTTTCCATGAAAAAAGGACTCTTATGATTTTAAATATAAAACTTGAAAGAAAAATAGTCCTACTCTCCTTCTGTCTTTTAACAGAATACACATTAAACTTAATGAAAAGAAGTCCTTCATTTTGAAAAGAATCATTTAAGAAATGAAAATGTCATAAGAAAAGAAAATGAACATTGGAATCTGAATTCCAATAAATGTCTTCTCTGGTTGATTCAGTGTCATTCACTAAATCATGTGAGTATATCAGAGTTGTCACAATTGCTAAAAGTCTGCAAATATCTTTGTCTTGTGTCATAGGAAGAAAATGAAAGAACCTAGAAATGCATATTACTGCAATCCTCTAGGCATTACTCCAGAGTCTGACCTCAATATACATTACAAGAATATATATGATTAAGGTAGTTAAAATGTGTACTTTTCTGAAATAATATGTAGATTTAACATATAGCCAACAAATATAAAAAGGCACAACTAGAAATGGCAAGTATAGTGGATAATTAGGTGGAGAATGGTGAAGAGTATTTTCTTCTAACTGGCAGGTATTTGATTCTATTGCACACAAAGAAATAGGAACACCCCCAAATGCTGTCCATGGGCTTCTCTGGGAATGGCCATATATAAACAGCATGGCTATTCAGAAAGTACCTTAGTTGTGTAATTAAAGACATGCTTGATTAGTTTTACACTATGTCCCCTGGCTTCTTTAGAAAGGAACATTATGCTTTATTGATCTCATGCCTGATCTCCATAGTTTCAAGCCATCAACCAGGAATCCCAGGGAAATCCCGTTCCAGACATGGCTTCAAAAAGACAGTGCCCTAGTGACTAACAGAATGTAATAAAAAAATAAAACAAAACAAAAACCAAAAGACAGTGCCCTTGCATGCCGGTGTAGGTAAAATAGGAGTTGTTTTATAGGTCGCTACAACCAGCTGATAGAAAAGTCTATCTGAAGTGGGCTTGCTGTAAGTTACCACATGGTAAAACAAAGAACAATATAACAACATGAATAGAGTGTGGATCTCTGAACGTTGGGGGAAAGATGACCACAGTCCTAGCACGTATGGAATCCCATAAGCTAAGAGAGTATGTAGGTCCATATCTTAAGTCACAGCTGTTGTGGTTTGTCAGAAAGTGTGATAAGAAAAGCTTATCATTATCATTTTTCTTCCTTATGCCTTATCCTCGATATTTATCCCACATCCTAAGTTGATTGAAAATATGATCATTTTATGGCATAGTTATAGATATTATGTGGTAATTAGCTCCATGTGTCTTGGAAATTTTCAACAACCTTCCTTTTTTGTGCTCAGAATACCAAATAGAATTCATGTAGACCCATATGTTTTCTTCCTCACCTTTGTGAGAGCCAATTTTCCTTGAAATAAATTGTGAGATCATAGTCTAGGAAAAAGGAATGAAAAGAGAAGAAGATGTACAACAATTACCCCTCCCTTCCTAGTTTTCCCAACTGCTATGCTCACAGGGGTTAGCAAACTACTACAAAGAAAGGAAAACCATAATATAGGCAAGTATAGTTTCTTCCTTTCTTTAGAAAGAAAATGACAGTCTTGTTGACCTCAGCTCACCTGATGGCACATCTCAGACTTACTTCAGGGTACCAATGTTGTAAATATCCAGAAACAACACCACTAGTTCTCCATTTCTGTAATAGAAACAAAAACACACCAATTTGAGAAGATGAGAGCAGGAGAGTATTATAGGAAACAATCTACTGGGTCTATTATACCCCCACCCCAAAGCCTGAATCTGTCTCAGAAATAAAGCTGCTGAAGTAGAAAGTCTGTTCCTTCATTTTTAAAAGATAGATATATAAATGAGTTTTTGCAGTCTTATCTTTTTTTTATGGACTTGCTCTTTTGACTCATAATAGGTTAGTGACTTCTTTTTTCTTAGTCCATCTTATTTTCCACATTAATGTTCTTCACATTCATAAAAGGAAGTGAGTGAAAGACACTTTTCTTGTCTGTTAGAAATGAATCATGACCTTATATATTGAAGTATAAAATACACAAAGTAAATTGCACTATGATAGTAATTTGGCAGAACTAACTTTGGTATTCTTCTTTTCCTGAGGTAATGACCATAAAGAGCTTTTCTGCCATCATGACTATTTCTCGTAAATCTTGGATATAGGAGGTATTCAATAATGTTTTTAAATGAACTCATAGATGTATATGGCAGTCATACCCCAACATGAATAATATTTCTGCAGAAGTATATCTCAGATAATGTCATGAGATGAAGATAATGAGAAAGTATTATTTTCAGTTCAGGGAATTGTTAATGGATGTGGAGGAAGGATATCGTGAACATATTAAATTTTCCTCAGAAGATGTAATTGTAGTAATTTTGCTAAAAACAGTAATGACTAAAATTCCATGTGGAATTTAGGCTGCTGGCTGATTAGAAAATTTATTTCTTCCTCTTCCTGGACCAGAGCTAGTCTACATTCCTTAGACTCTATTGAAATTATACGGGGCCATGTGACTGACTTCTCTTCAATAGAATATGAGTGGAAATGATGTGTGCTACTTCCCACCCTGAAGGTAGAAGATTCCTCCGTATGGTGCTCCATGCTCTTTCTCCATTTATTGCTCCTAATAAGGACAAAATCATAAGACAGAAGGAACTGAGACATTAAGTAACCACATGGGTGGGTTCTTATTAGGAATCACTATTTCAGACTTCATGTGAACAATAAATAAACTTCAATTGTTTGAGAAGAACAAAAGAAGTTGCACATCTGATATGACTGACTAAGCTTCTACCAGACCAGCGTTTCCACAGATAACAACCATAAGCTCCTGATAAAATGCAACAAACCATTATCTAAAGACCCTGGAGAGTGAGCCAAACCCAGCAGATTCTGCAAGGGAGTCCAGTCTTGAAGAAGAAAAGAGCATGAAACAAGCACTGAACTGACACTGTCTTGCAGTTAACACTGTGCATTGGATGGCTAAAATCCCCATAGAAAATGTCCATTTTTCTAGCCTGAAAAAAAGCAGAAAGCAGAATTCCATAAAGTGATAGGGAAACCTTGAAAGAGAGAGAGAGAGATGAGGAGCCACAGATTGTGTGTAAAAGTCTCTGGCTGGTCCTTGAACAAGTTCAAGGCTGGTCCTTGAACTTGAACTGGTCTTACACGTGGCGGACTCAAAGCAGTCCAGATAAGGATAAAATAACAGAGCAGAAAGCTGAGCTATCACCCAAAAGATAATTTCGATCTAAAGTTAATTACTAAACAAAATTAGTACTCTTTGGAAGACTATAACAGAATCCGGAGCCTCCATGATATAACACTGAAAATGTTCAGGGTACAATCTAAATTTATTCAACATAGGAAAGAGACAGGAAAATGTGATCCACCTCCAGAGAAAGAATAATGGAATAGCACAATTATGTTGAAAAAAATAATGGATGTAAATTAATGAGGTTAATGCTGTCTACTAACAGTTAAAACCTCAGTAACTAATATTAGCTTAATGAATGTACATTGTACATATTCATGAAAAACTAAATTTAATTTCTTTGTAGACAGACAAATGATATAGATTTACCAAAAATATTTCTTATAAACTAAGTTAAATATTAGAAGCTAAGAAAACAATGAAGTGAAAAAGTAACCTATGGAATAGGAGAAAAATATCTGCAAACCATGTATTTGATAAGGGATTCGTTTCCAAAATATGCAAGGAACACCTACAATATAATACCAAAAAATTAGTTAACCCTATTCCAAAATAGGCAAAGGATTAGGATAAAATTTCTCAAAAGAATATAAACAGCAAGCAGATATATGAAAAGATGCTAACATAAATAATCATCAGGGAAATGCAAATCAATGAGATATTTCCTTACACCTGTTAGAATGGTTGTCATTAAGAAAACAAGAAATAGGGGGTGCCTGGGTGGCTCAGTGGGTTAAAGCCTCTGCCTTTGGCTCAGGTCATGATCCCAGGGTCTTGGGATCGAGCCCCGCATCGGGCTCTCTGCTCAGCAGGGAGTCTGCTTCCTGCTCTCTCTGCCTGCTTCTCTGCCTACTTGTGATCTCTGTCTGTCAAATAAATAAATAAAATCTTAAAAAAAAACACAAAAAATAACGTGTTGGTGAAGATGTAGAGAAAAGAGAACACTTGTGTGCTAGTGGTAGAAATAAATCAGTGCAGCCACTATGAAAAACAGCATGGATGTTCTTTAAAAATTTAAAAATGGAACTACCATGTGATCCAGCAGTTTTACCCCTGGTTATATATATCCAAAAACTTGAAGTCAGGATCTCAAAGAGAAATCTGCACTCCCCTGTTCATTGCAGCATTGTTTATAATAACAAAGATAGGAAAACAACACAAATGTCCATCTACACAGCAATGGATAAAGAAAATGTGGTATATACATATAATGGAATATTATTTAGCCTTTAGAAAGAAGAAAGTCCTATCACTTGTAACAACATGGATGAACCTGGAAAACATTTCAATGAGTGAAATAAGTCAGCAATAAAATGACATACAACATACTGTATGATGATTGCAATTTTATAAAGTATGTAAAATTCTGCACTGAGAATAGAATGGTAATTGCCAATGTATGGAAGCAGGAAGAAATAGGAAGTTGTTTTAAAAAATTCTTTTCTTTTGATGGCTGCATAGTATTCCATCGTGTATATATACCACATCTTCTTTATCCATTCATCTGTTGATGGACATCTAGGCTCTTTCCATAGTTTGGCTATTGTAGACATTGCTGCTATAAACATTCGGGTGCTGTGAAGTGTATAAACCTGGCGATTCACAGACATGTACCCCTGGGGATAAAAATTTTTTATAAAAAATAAAAATTTAAAAAAAATTCTTATAAACTATGTCACAAATGAAGGGAAAAAAAACTCACTTCTAGCATACATGAAACAGGAATAAAGAAAAACCAAAAGTAAGACTGGCAGTGTAATTTTTCATGCAAGTAGAGAAGAAATTTCTCATATGACAGTGACCATTTCTTGAGCATCTGATATATTCCAGTCACTGGTAGGTGGTTTGGGCAGGCAACATAATATTATAACTTTAAAAAAATTCAGTCGGTGAGTGTGTCTCCATGATTTACTTACTTGATCACTTTCTCATATGTAATAGCATTAAAATAAAACAATGTATTTTTAGGGTTCAATGGAGGGAAACAAAAATTCCTCTAAGTATATTCATATTGAAAGATATTTATTATAAGGAATTTGAGGCCTGCAAATGACATTAGATGGGTTGAATAAACAAAATTTATAGGGCTGCTATGAGATTTCAAGTTATACTACTATAGTGGTGAGAGATCAGAACATAGCTCCTGCTTCCCAGAGATGAGAAAGTCCCCTGACATAACTGCCAATTTTCCAGCTGTCCACAGCTCCTTACCGGGAACCAGGCAGTATAACACTGAGTTCAGCTACTGTAGCATCCAAGTCTGCAGGAAGTCCCCTTATCTGCTACCACCACTGAAGGAGGAAAAAGTCACCTCTGCATCCTTTCATCTTTTAAACCCTTTAGAAGTAAATCTCAATGGTTAAACCAATACCACACCCAGAACCTGGCCACAAGAGAGTCAGACTCTAGGGAATAGATTTCCAAGACTTCTAGCTCTTGCAATAAAGATAAAGATGCAGAATGACTGAGAATAGATTGAGAATTCAGCCAACACACAAAATCCAGGATACAAGCTAATTCACAGGGCTATTGTAAACATGAAACAAGATGAAACATATAATAGGACCTCAAAAATACTAGCTCTCTTTCCCCCATAGCCATAAGTATCCTGGCCCTCAGATGAATCTTATGCTCTAATCTTAAGAATCTGATTTTACCTACTGAATTAATGGGACAATGTCCCTACCAATGTCCCTAGAAAAAGTTTTCTTGAAGAACCTAGAAGAAGAACCAAATTTTTCTGAAGAACCTAGAAATGTTGTTCTGAAAACCTGAAAGTCGATGAGGGAGGAAAAAAAGGACAATATGGGGAATCTGGGTGGCTCTGGCAGTTAAGGGTCCAACTCTTGATTTTGGCTCAGGTCATGATATCAGGGTTGTGAGACTGAGTCCCACATTGGGCTCTGGGCTGGGCGTGGAGCCTGCCTGAAATTCTCTCTCTCTGCCCTCTACTCCCAAAAGACTATATGGTCTTTATGCCCAGATTAGAAGGAGATTTGATTCATTTGGAGAAAGGATAGGAACTAAAATGAAAAGAGCAGTTTGGAGAAATATGCAATATTCAAAGAACAAATAAAGCTTTGGGGTCTTTGGACAACTTCAGTCTCATATTTGGAGAAAGAGATATTTTCTGTACTTCTACTGATATTCATTCTAACACAACCAGAAATAAAGCATTTGGAAACTCAAAGGTTTTACATCATGGGTAGCATCATGAGGCAGGACCCTGGAAGAAACCTGAAACCTCATGGAGTGTCTTTGTAACAAGAGTCACAGGAAGATATTTGCCTCAAGTCCCTATATAGGCAGAAATAGCAGCAGGTGTTGGACAGTAGAAGAACATGAAGTGCTGCTCATAAGTATATGGAAAACCCCAGAGATTTTCATAAATAAAGGGAAGTTTTAGGAGGGGACACCAGATAGGGTCTTACTTTTATTGATGTACGAGGCAACTTTAAAAAAAACCCAGCAACTTTAAAGGCATTAATTTTCATACAACCGTTCTTCGCTAGTCACATAACTCAGTGTCTGTGGAGATTTGAGTACCCACATATGGACTCAGTTCAATTTCTGTTTTATGATCCGATATTAGGAACACATTCCTCTGTTACACATTTGAGACCAAGTTCTGGAACATGGTTCCAGAACTAGAACTACAGTATTTAACCTTTCTTAAATTCTTGCAGAAAAATTAGGCAAATTCCTTTAGTTTTCGAAGATAAAATATTCTTTCCCAGTGGTGTTAGGAAAAGGGCCCAACAGAAGGTGCTATAGAATAATAACTTCTATTCAAATAGGTAAAAGAAGAAATGAAGAAATGGACACAAAGCTTTGGTGGGGAGGCAAAGGCAATCTGTAATAATCGGTAGTTCCTCTGTCCTGTATTCTTCTAGAAGGGCTTTCTTGTTCTGATTTATACGACAGGCCAGTGGTTCCCTCTGACATGGCATTTAGTGCAGGTAGTAATTCTCCCATTCAATTTTACTGTCTTTGAGGTAGTTATTCTTATTATCTGCATTTTACAAGTGAGGAAACAGGCTTAGAAAGGTTAAGTAACTTGTTCAAGTACACTATTCACATGAGTTACAAATTATATTCTTTCCAGAAACATTGAACTGAATATTTAAGCTCTTTTGAGTCCTATATTATAGGAAAATACACTTAATAACAGAAATAATTTTTCCAAAAAGTTTATCTAGATATATCAGAGGGTTTTAATCTGTATTACCTTATTATTGTTTATTATTATTAGATGATGATTAAACCCTACCCAGTTGAAATATATAGTAGGTGAAATTACTTCAGAACCTTAATACCAAAGCAAAAAATCACTCTTAACAATTTAAAATACATTCTTCCAGATAAACATGTATGTTTTAACTTATAAAATACTGCATGTATTTAGCTATGTCATTTTCCCCTTCACCAATTTCCTTGCGAATTGAATTGTTCCTAAGTTTTTTTAATGTTTTAGTATTGCAGCTGATTTTGAAATCACTTACAAACAATTAGTTTATATATGAAATACTTATTACATTTTTCTGTTTAGTCTTTAATTAATGTATATCCAGAAAGGACATACTTTCCCCCCTAAACTCCAGTAAGAAGAGTATAGGTTACTTAGTAAGACTGCATATAACTAGTAATCAGTCCCACAAATCACTATTTACCTTAATGACTGAAATAAGGCCAAAAATCCCTGGGTGGCCTACAGAAAAAGGAAGGACAGAGTGAAAGTACAGAAGAAAACACTAGTGTGATTGATTTATTTTTCTTTAATGGGATATTAATTACTGTTTCCACTGAAATTCAACTTCTCTAGTTATATGATAATTTTATAAAAGTACTTATTATAAATCTATAGCAACATCATGGTCAATTCTTCCCTATCTTGCAATTAACTTTAACACATTTCCATGAATTAAATTCCGTAATACCTATAGACATAGGACAGAAGTTGAGACCCAGTAAAATAGATCTACTTAGGTGAAAGCATTTTCTAGAATAGACTAATAATAATAAAATAATATTATGTACACACAGAGAGATTTTTTAATATCAGTTTTTCCATCATACTTAACAGATTATAAAATTAATTATATTTTTTATTCCTGGGAAGAATAATTTTTATACTCTATGCATATCCACAAGATACACATATCTCAAAAGTTGCATGACTAAAGGCATGGAGTTTGGGGCTAATCTCACTACTCTGTGAATTATCAGAATAAGTGGGAAATCCGGGAGAAAGAATATGTGGATAAGTGAATAAATGGGATAAGTGGAGAGATACATAGACAGGGAAGCAAGTAGCTGGATGGATGGATACATAGCTAGACAGGTAAGTAAATACTTTAATTTGAATATTTATACATTATATGCACTATAATAAGGTTTTTATATAAATTATCTTTCTTAACATTTATAGGAATCCTGTGAAGTATACATCTTCAGTGAGACATGAAAATTGAGGCTTTAAGCTGAATTGTCCATGATCTTGTACTTAATAAATGGTGAGCCTGGGACTCATCTTGAAACTTAAAAACAAAGACATTCATTCGTTCAATATAATTGAGTCACCACCATGTCCCAGCACCATCCTGGCATCACAGATAAATAGGGAACAAAACAGGCTATGTGTCTGCTCTCATACATTTTATTTCTACTGAAAAGAAGAAACAATAAAAATATGTAGATATGTACACATCTCTTCATTTGGCATTTTTAAAAGATTTTATTTATTTGACAGACAGAGATCACAAGTAGGCAGAGAGGCAGGCAGAGAGAGAGAGAGAGAGAGAGAGAGAGGAGGAAGCAGGCTCCCTGCTGAGCAGAGAGCCCGATGCTGGGCTCGATGCAGGGCTCGATTTGGGGCTCGATCCCAGGACCCTGATATCATGACCTGAGCCAAAGGCAGAGGCTTTAACCCACTGAGCCACCCAGGTGCCCCTTCATTTGGCAGTTTATTGAAAGTGAAATGGGAAGTCATTTGAGAACTCCGTGAGGAGAGGTGACAGGGGTGTACTGCAGTGTTAATAGGATAACTGGCTGCTGGGGGGCAAAGCCATTGGTAGAGACACAATGAAGAGACAAGTTAGAACAGAGATCTCAACACTATCAAACTCAGTGTGTTTTTTAAATTAAAAAAAAAAAACTTTCTTTACTATTTTAAATAAATCTAAAGTATCTATATAACCAATTACCAACATAAATAAAAATTTGCAATAACTAAAAAATTCAAAAGCCCTATTTATCATACCAAAGAGCAATAAGTACAAAATAATTTATTTTAAAAACCATATGTTTTAATAAATGTCTTTTCCTACAAGATACATTAGAAAATTCTGGCCAGAAATGAGTACTGGCCAGATTTGACACTCATGTATCTGCCTATTGTAAATGGGAAGCTAAGAGGACCAGCCAATAAGGGTGTTTTATACCAACAACTCGCAGACCAAAAACAGCCTGGCTAATGTCATTTTCTGACATGGTGACAAAAATCCTGTTTCAAACAACACCAAATTTAACGTTTCTTCAATTTACACAGTAGGTACATTTCATGAGCAAAACAAAAACCCGCTATGTGTGTATGAGTAAAATGAAATATGCTCCAAAAATGGCGTGAATATGGAGCATTTAAAGGGAAGCAAGATGTAGAATAATGTTGGGGGAAGACAGTCCCCCGCACTGAAGGAAATTTAACATCACTAGCCCCTGCCCATTAAAGACCTAATGCCTTCTTCAACCACTCGGACTGATGAATACAGCTCCACAAGTTTTGCAAATGCTTCCAAGGGAAGTCATTACCCACATTGGGGGCCAGATTCAGGAGACAAAAGTGAAAGACCATTTGAAAGACAAGAGGCCCTGGAGATGGTGACAAGTGGCAGATTTAGGACCCAAAGTTAGAAATTATACAATTTGCCAATGATTGGGTATGAGAAATGAGGGAAGGACAGGAGTCAAGGATGACTCTAAGAATTCCTGCTTGAGAAACTTGGAGAATGGAGTTACTACATACAGAGACAAAAGCCTTTATTTGCTATGGTTACATCATCGCCTTAGGTATGATAATCATTTGGCTATTGGGAAGGCCCCTCCTAACCAAAATGTTTCCCCCATCTAAACTTAGTATCGAGAAATACTAGGTATCTTGTTCATTATGATCAATATCTTAAAAAATAGAGTAAACAAGATTAAAATTTTCCTTAGTAATATTCTTTTAATATTGAGTATTAATAAGGTCATTGAAGAAAAGGGTATTTTGGTGGAAAAGATATATACTTCCACATGAAAACTGGTCTGGTCAGAAATTCAGAGCTTATTCACAGTAAAAACTCTCAGTTATTTATGTGAGTAATTTAGAGCTTGCTACCAATAAAATTGATGATGTACTAATAGGTGAAGTATACGAATGGATGGGAAAAATATGTGGCCTACCCAGGGCTTCAAGAATTTAGAAATAGTGCTCATGATGCATTCAGTTCATAAGTATACTTGCAAGTATGTGTTTATATATACATCTCTATTTTGCTGATACTACCCATGTAGATATTATGTAGTTACATAAATCATTTTTCATACACTACATCATAGTGCCCATGGTGTTACTCAGTGTCCCTTATATAAATTTCTGTATAATAAATTCCTATCAGTAGCAAAACAAAAACCTAGTGTGGTTAGGATATGCTGGAGGACTGATGAAATGGGCACCAAAAGGGGGCTGAAAATGTGAACAGAACTATAGAAAGAAGTGGATGAGCGTGATAAATTTTGAAGGCTTCATTACTTGGCCCAAGACTGGCCATATTCAGTGGTATATCCATGGCTGCTCTGACATATATCCAATAAGTTTCACTGAGAACTAACCTATCTCCATCTCCAGTAGGAGAAAAATAACTAATCTGACTTCAGTTGAAAAAAAATACAGAAAGATATCTCATTTTCCCCAGTGAACCTAATAACAGGTGGGGCTAACGTCTGCCTCCAAAGGGGAGCAGGATATGGTCACAGGCCATATGACACAGGGGTCCATGGGTCCAAGGGTGTTGTCTTTCCCCTTGAGGTCAAAAGAGCTTACTGCATTCTTTCCTCAATGTGCCCACCTTCCTGTCCCTTGACCAAACCACAAGCATACCAAAGGAGAGAAGACAAACCCAGGAAAGACTTTCATTCCCGACTCCATCCTCTGAAGTCATATATCACAATGCAAATTTGAGTAAGAGTCCAGGATAAAAGTCAAAGTTTTAATTTCAATGTGTTATCTCAATCCTTTCATATACAAAATACTCTCAAATAATCCATGGCATTATTTCTCAAAACACAGAAAAACAAAATCTGCTTTTCTTTCCCTTTCACTGGGTCAGTTGGATTTACATAATAATTTGCTTGCAATAAGGGAACTCCTTGTTGGTGAGACAACTCCAGAGCTTGAAACAGCTGTACTGCAAAATGGAAAAAAAAAAAAAAAAGAATGATATTACCCTCTGTCAAACACAGAAAATGATTTTGCGATGGTTTGTATCCTGCACTATTGTTTGATAAGCATGATGTTGAACTGCATTAAATATTAATTTGTATAATGCAGTAGTCATATAAAACTAGGCATAAAACACAGCAGGGGAAATTGCATTTTCTTACTGTTAAGACTATTGTTACAGTCTTCTGGTACCTCATGCTGTCATCCTACTTAGTAGATTGATGTTTATTTTCCCAGCACACATCGACTGCCATCAATAGCATTACTAACTTGTCTACTGTTATGTTGCCCTCAGAAGTAGTAAATCTTGCCAACTATGAAAGGGTCTTTAGATTCAAGAGACTACTCATAATCTCCTGACATGAATTTAATCAAAGTTCAAAAGTGACACATGAATGCTTACATCTAATAGAGGTTATGTTAAACCTAGAACAGCTTTGGTTTTGATCTGTAACACATTTTATAATGCAAGGCCAGGGATTACTTAACTTCAAAGTGTTATTTTCCTTTGTTTTCACATGTGTAGTCTGTATAAATAAATGTCTCAAATCTCTCCTGAGTCTCACTAAAGAAGGGTTTTTGCCAAACAAGCCCATTCACCCTTTCCCCGGTCATTCCATGTGCACTCTTTAATCTTGTTCTGGTCAGAGATCATGAAACCATTAGTTTGATTCCTTTTTCCAGAACACCCACAATTCTTCCATAAAAACTACAAGGACTGAAAACATTATTTAAAGGCAATTTCTTCCTTTTCTTTTTTCTCTTCTTCTTCCTTTTTTTTTTTTCTTCCTTCCTTTCCTATTTGATTCCATTCCCGTCTCCTTTGTGTTTGGTTCTCAATATATATTCACATTCAGAAGTTACCTCTCACCCCTCCAACACTTTCTCCAAAGACTTGCCTCAGGCATTCTTATGTGGAATCTCATCCTTAGCCTTTCAGCTAATGAATAGCAAGAAAATGTCACTCAGAGGGAGATGGTTACAAACGTCACCAGACATGATGTGCTGTCATATTTCTCTACATTCTCCCATCTATCCATCTTGGCCAAATGTAGCCTTTCATGACCTTTATTTCTATTTTAGATGGAATCTCAAAGTGAGAGGCTCATTCATAGCTCAAACCCAAGTAAAAAGAATAAAGAACAGGGACAGAATTTAAGAAATTCAGAGAGCAGAGGTTATTTTGATATCTTCCTTTAAAAACGTGGATTGAAAAGAGCAGCAAGACCTGATTTTTGGAATTAAGAACTTTGAAAATATCTAGTGAATTATAAATGCCTCATAAATTGTCTAATTCCACCTGGATTTTGAAGGATTAGAGATACACTCTTTGGTAAAGCTAAACTTAAAATTTCCATATAAACAAAATTACTCCTATTTTTAATTATCTAGAGAAAAATATCTGCTTTATTCAATGTGTTATTCACATTATCAGATAGATTTCTGCCTTGGTTATTATGATGTGTTTGCTTACCTACTCCATTACTGCAAATGTCTTACTGTCTCACAAAAACATTATGTGATAAGACCAGTGGACCTCAATGACTTAGAATTTCCAAGAAAGAGGAGCTTTAAAAACCTAAGGTTGAGATAGTTCCTCATGTCTAAAAGCTTCCTAGAGATGATAATCATTTAAATGTCCAGTTGAAAATCACTGATTTTTATCAGTGATATAGTAAACCTTTCTGTGGTTTGCAGGTTCAAAAATTTTAAATGATATTAAATAATAAATGGTTCTGCATTTATTGCCATTTTATTGCACTTTTTATATTACAAAACTTTCAAAAACATTAAGTAAAGATTCTTTTTTCTCATTTGAAATCATCTATCATTATTCCTCTTAAAAAAATAGACCCTTTAACATTGCCTATTTCAACATTATTTCAAATAAAATTTCTCCCAGATGTAACAATGGAGTTAGAAATTTGAAAGTCACAGTGAAAGTTTTAACCATCTAAAACCAAGGGATCTGAAGTTGACTGCTAAATCTTCCCGTGATAACCTATAAGATATACTAATCACAAGCCACTGGGTCAGTGGACATTTAATAAATAATGATTGATGATGTTGAAAATATGTTTCTCTAAGTTGACTCTCTACTTTTAAATAACCACTTCCAAAACTACACCTTAAAAATGTCATGAAAATAAAGAATATTTATGAGAGACAGTTCTCTTCATCCCTTCCAAACAAGGGATTTAGTCCTGCCAGCTAATACTGGGTCTCCAGTATTCAGGTTTTCATTTCTGAAGACCAGCGTAAGAAAAGGGACACACCCTAAGTAATTACTCTTGCCAACCAGAAAACTAAGTTAACATTTAAATACTAAAAATTGGTTGTATCTAGAGTGGAAAAGATTAAAAAGAAAAAAATTAAAATCAAGAAATATATCTTAATGAAATGATTTAAATAAAGGAGTACAGTTGGAAACACTGAAACCAGACAGAGACAAATGTAAAATGCTTTGGGAGAATGGCAGCAAAGGATTGTGATAATCAGCATTTTCACTCTGGTATCTAAATTAAGGACTATGACTCATGAATATTAATCAGAAAAGTGGCTTTTGGTTATAATATAAGAAAAAATTTCCTGATTTTAGCCTTGATAAAACACTTGGACAATTTTTAAAATTGAGTTATGGAATATCTTTATTAAAAACACTTAAGGGATACATTTAAGAATGATTAAATGAAATAATTTGGTCAGTTTGTCATGAATCTAAGTAGAACCTCCAGCTTCAAACTTCCAATTTTGTGGGTCCTCTTCTGCCCATTAGTGGGGTTTCTCTTAAGTCAGGTAAGGTCTCCATTTTTTTTTTAATTCTACTATTAAATCAATGTTATTTTTTTTAATAACAAGACAAGATTTTTTAAAAATCTTGTTTCTGAAATCCCTAAGAATATTAACAAGTGATATTACAAGATGCCTTATATGTCTATCCTACTACTAAGCTGTACAGTTATCACAATGATTATATTAGAAAATAACCAGCCTAATATTTTATAAGGGGGAAAGGAAATAAATATTAAATGCCTATGAATCAATAACAAATTCCTTTAGTTTCTCTTTTATTATACAATGATTTCTAAATTAAATGGTATTCTTGTTGATCTCTGTGCTTTTAGGTGATGAATAATTCTTAGAGTAATGTAGTTTTTCTCCTCCCTTGAAATTCAATTCCTGGACCTGTCAAGATTTTTTTTCCTTCCAATATAGATTATGGAAGGAATTGTTTCGTCCACATGGACAGTGACTATACAAAATAAGCAGTGGACCCTTCACTTCAAGTTTAAAAAAGAAATTACATAGATGAAAGATCTAACATAGTAACAATAGTAATTAGGTCAAAAGACTTAAGAATCTGGAGAATTTAAGTATCTAACCACCATTCAGAAGAGACTTGAAACGTGAAAATCAAAGAGCTATTAGGGAAAATTTAAATCATTAGCAAACAAACCTATAGCAATTGTCAGTACAGAGAATAGAAGGAATTACATAGAAATTAGTTTGAAAACTACCATCCTTGGTAGTTAGGCAACAGCATTTCCTAGGGGTAAGACAAAGACTGCTAACAAGAATAAAAAGCAGAATCCTAAATATTTAATGCCATCTGTGGGTTTAAGATACCAATTTTAATAAAATAATGTAGTGTTATGACATCTGATTATGTTGCCACCACTTTTTTATTTGAAAAGGAAAGATTGTTTAAATAAGTGTCTTTCTAGACAACTGACTGCTGAAATCTCAGAAAAATTTCACACACCATGTTTCAAATTAAGATACTCTAGGACACTGACATGTACACACACACACCACGGAAAATTAGAGCCTATACCATGTTATAATAAGGGGTTTTGTAACACCCTTCCCTTTTCCTTCAAAGCTGTGCTGTCATGTTCGTAACTACAAACAGCTGAAATATTCTGTTTCCCACTCTGTCCACTTGGAAAGGCATCTTTCATGGGCATCTTTCAAGACTCAGCTGAATTGATTATTCCTCTATAAAGCAAAACATAACCCCTTTGCCACCATGAGCAGGATCATGGCCACTCTAAATCATCTTTTCATAATTTCCTGTAGTCCTGTGGCATTTCCAGGAAACTTGTTATACAAGAAGCTATGTAGAGAAAATTGCAAAAATGGCTATCAGTTTGAATTCCAGAAATATGACTTGCACATTTATTAGCTGTGAAGCTTTAATCAAATTGTTTAAGTCTTCTGAGCTTTAGTTTTTTTCATCTTTAAAGTAGAGCTCAGTATGCTTACCTTATAGTTTACAGTAAAGTTTCAGTGATTTTATACCTATAAAGCCCAATGCACAGTATCTGCACAATATAAACAAGAAGGAATAGTTATCATGGTGATTTATGAGGATAGAGGTAAGGATGATGATGTATCCTCAGTAGACTGTGAGATCTTTGAATCTTTGAAAGATTTGAAGTAAACCTGGGTGATTTTGTTTCCTGCAGGACCCAGGACCTACTATATTGTAGATTATCAACAAATCTTTGTTGAGTTAAAAAAAAATAAAAATCAACCATAGGTAGCTGGTCAGGGATAATGTGTAGCAAAGAAGAAAAAAAAACAGTAAATAACTAAAGACTACATAGAGGGTAAACTTAGATTTTGTCTAGCAGTGAATAGGTAAGCATTGACATATTTACAACATGAAATCAACATAAATATGACTATGTTAAAAATAGATAGAAGTTTAGAAAACAGATTAAACATTTTAATTCTATGTGTATATGGAAATATCAGCTTTAGCCACAAGTTCCCATTTCTATTGTAGACTTTAGAAAAAGAATTAAATTTTAAATTATTATTTTAAAGGATATTTTTGTTTGTTTTTCTTCTATTTATTAAATATTGTTAAATGTAGGATTTGCATCTTTTACCCTTGCAATTTATTCTCTCTGCTGTCTATATATTTTTGTGAGGGTAAAATATGAAGAGAATGTATGTGAGGTTGAAAGTTCATTAAAATGCTTGTAACCATGGGGCACCTGGGTGGCTCAGTGGGTTAAAGCCTCTGCCTTCAGCTCAGGTCATGATCCCAGGGGCATTAGGCTCTCTGCTCAGCAGGGAGCCTGCTTCCACCTTTCTCTCTGCCTGCTTCTCTGCCTACTTGTGATCTCTGTCAAATAAATAAATAAAATCTCTTAAAAAAATGCTTGTAACCAAATGTTAAAAGGTAAGTAATTACAGAAAAATAATGTGGAATTACAATAATTTTCTAGTTCATATTCATAGGGGAAGAAAACTTGACAAGAAAAGAAAGGTCCCTTGGTAGATAAGTGGGGCATTAAAAAACACTTCATTCACATTTCTGCATTAGGAGATAAGAGTTATTAACTTTCACGCTTTTTGATGCACTTAATACTCTGTAGAACTATCCTTGAGGCTCAGAGGCTATTTGCTTTTCTTTGCAATGTACACATGTGTCAATCGTTAAAGACTTAGGAAATTTGAACAACAAATCCTCTGAAGCAAATGGCATTGTATTCTTAAGTGTATCAGTTTGCTAACATGTATTTAATCTTTCTCATTACCATTATTCCTGCAATAAAAGCAAAATGTCAACTGTGAGTTGGGCTTTAAGTAGTTTTTTAAATAGAAAAGCTAGTGATTCTTACAGATTAGATACCAATTTTATTAAAACATGAAGCATGAAATATTGAATTACTATCCATTGTGGTTGGATGATATCACTTTGTCCAATTAACAATATTTTAATTAATCATGACATCAAACAAATTTAGCCTCTACGCAGGTTTTTTGCTGAAATACATATAGCCTTCTTTCAAAAATAGGTAGCCCAAACCAAGAAAATGTGCCCTTACCTAGCTACACTGTGACCAATAGTTAAAGTTATAATTTCTTAGGAGCTGTGAGGTGGCTCTGGCAACTATGTAAAAATTAAAGTAATAGTTTGCTCTCTGGGAGTCAATGGAAAGAGGAAGATAAATCAAGGGTGCAGGAATAGAATTCTACATATTTAACAATATAAACATGTGTCAGTCAGGGGAGTGCTTGTTAGCTATGGAAGCTGGCAGAAAGAATCACGAAGGCAAATGTTATGAATGCCCATGTCCCCACTATGAGAGAAGGAAGCTTGAAGTGTCGTAGAACCAGTGATAGAGGTGAATGTAAGTGGGTTTCAAATATTAAATAAAGAATGGGTTTTAAATATTCTGATCTCTAATATGAAGATGAAAGGTAGAATGAAAATTGTTGAGTTGGACACCTCAAAATTGATAACTTTTGCTCTTCAAAAGCTAAAGTTAAGGGGCACCTGGGTGGCTCAGTGGGTTAAGCCTCTGCCTTCGGCTCAGGTCATGCATGATCCCAGGGTCTTCGGATCAAGCCCAGCATCAGGCTCTCTGCTCAGCTGGGAGACTTCTCTCCCCCACCCCCCGCCTGCCTCTGCCTACTTGCGATCTCTCTCTCTGTGTCAAATAAATAAAATCTTAAAAAAAAAAAAAAAGCTAACATTAAGAACCTGAAGACAAGCCACAGATTAGGAGAAAATATGTGAAAATATATGTCTGATAAAGGATGATATCCAGAATATATGAAGAATTCTACAACTCAATAGTTAGAAGACAATCTGATTTAGACAATGTCAAAAGACATAGGCATTTCACTAAAGAAGATATATAAATAGAAATATGTACATGAAAAAAATTTAACATTAGTAGTAATTAGGAAAATTCAAATAAAAATAAAAAGCGATATCACCACAGACACCCACTATAATAGTTAAAATCAAAAAGATACAATACCCAGTGTTGGCAAAGGTATGGAAAAACTGTAACCCTCATTTTTGCTGATAAGAAGAATGTACAATAGTATAATCACTATGGAAAACAGCTTAGTAGCCTGTTAAAAAGTTAAACATACACTTAACATATGGCCTATGTGAAATGAAAATATTGCACAAAGACATACACAGATGTTCATAACAACTTTATTCATAATAGCCAAAATATAGTAGTAGCAAAAATATACATGAACTGCTCAATGAATAAACAAATGATAGTCATCCATACTTTGAAATAGTACTCAAAAATAAAAAGGGAAATGTTCTGATACATGCAACAGTATGGAAAAATATAAAAATAAATTAAAGATGACATAAATATATATACATATATACACACATATATAGTGTCATTTATAAGAGACTTTAAGAAAATGCAAAAACCATAGAAATATAAATCAAATCAGTGGCTGTCAGGGTGAGGGACAGAAATCAGGACTGGCAAATGGACAAGAAGAAATTTGAGGAGAATGACAGAAATGTTCTAAAACTAGATTGTAGTGAGGGTTGTACAACTGTATAAATTTAGTAAAAGTCATCAAACTGTACACTTAAGATGGGAAAATTTGGGGGCTATAAATTATCTCTCAAAGCTGTTAAAGAATATTAGTATGACATGAAAGCCAAGGAAATCTCTATTTTAGTGTTATGAAAGAAATAAACATTATATAGAAACTCACAAGGCATAAAATAATTTTAGAAAATGAGGACATTTGAGTGATAGTGTGTAAAATATCAATTAAAAACCAGTCACGTTAGATGCTTCCTAACTCTATCCTCCAAGTGGTTCATTTTCATTTTTTTAAAATATGATACACTACTGAATTGGTTGAAATAATGTATGCTTAATTAATTAATTAATCCTAAATGTAAAACCAAGAATTAAATAGATCCTCGTGGTATCTGGAAGGAGGTTTTAGATAATATGGCAATAATTTAACAGAAATAGTCACCTGAAGGAAACCTATGTTAAGAATCACTTGCTGCAGCTCTGAATCATGTTTTTGACCGTCATTCTCAGGTTAAATATATAAATTAAAGCCCAGTTTAACTCAAAGTGGCTGAAGTCAACTGTGATAATTCATGATAATTCATACTAACAAGATGTAGACAGTAGAGTACAACTATCCCAATAGTTAATCTACCAATGAAAATTCTAACTAACTGGAAGATTGATGCATTCATTTCTCAACTTTATTCGTACTTTCACAGGATTCTACTACTTCATAAAACTAGCAACACTATTTAATGAGACTCAAAAATTCCTGTATAAACCAGTTCCCTGAGAGGTAGTTCTCTAGCAAGATCTCAGGTTTCTACACATTCTGCAGGGAGATCGCTACTGTCCTTCAGTCACAGACTATCCTTTCAAGTACGTCTGGATAGTGAGTACCCTTGGAAGACACAGTGTCTCTCTGCAACACAGGGTGGGTTTGCTTACTGCCCATAAGAACAGATGCAAGCTCCAGGGCTCATGTGTAGCTCAGTTGGTTAAGCTCTAGATTTCCACTCAGGTCATGATCTTAGGGTAGTGAGATTGAGTCCCACCTTGGGCTCCCATGCTGCACTGGGCATGGAGTGTTCTGCAAATTCTCTCTCTCTCTCTGCCCCTCCTCTCTCACTCCCCAAACAACCCTGCTTGTGCTTGTGCTCTTTTTCTAACAAAAACAAAAACAAAAAACAAAAACACTGGGGGTATTATGCAACTAATGAATTATTGAACACTACATCAAAAACTAATGATGTACTATATGATGGCTAACTAAACATAGTAAAATATTTAAAAATGTTTAAAAAGGAATAGATTCAAGTTCCAAATTCAGGGGTCCTCTCCTGTAACATTGCCCGGTATGTGTCAGATGTGTCACCCTGTAGGATCAGGAAGATTTGGAATAAACTTGGACATGTGGAGAATTATAGTAAATGGTGATACTTGCACTACTGCTCTGTGGGGAATAATGAAATATTTTGTCTCTGTCACAGGAGTCCTTTGGCTTCTGCCAACATCCATGAAACTCATATAAGATTTTACCTTACTAGACTGCAAGTGAGCTAAAACCTCAAACTCTTCACAGCTCTTGACAGGATTCCACTTAAAACTTCCCTTATTTGGGGCGCCTGGGTGGCTTAGTGGGTTAGAGCCTCTGCCTTCAGCTCAGGTCATGATCCCGGCATCCTGGATCGAGCACCACATCGGGCTCTCTGCTCAGTGAGGAGCCTGCTTCCTCCTCTCTCTCTGCCTGCCTCTCTGTCTGCTTGTGGTCTCTGTCTGTCAAATAAATAAATAAAATCTTTAAAAAAAAAAAAAAAACTTCCCTTATTTGGTTTTCAACTCTATCCCAAAGCAGAAGAGCTCAAAAGTATTTGGGAAATAGTATGAACTGTACAATATTAGGTAATTCAGTCATTTTAACAAAAACAAGAATTAGAGAATTTATACTTGATAATTTTTACTTGCTCTACTATTTTAGTATTATTTCTTAAAATACATGTTTTGCATAGAAAATATTGGTTAATAGGGGTGCCTGGGTGGCTCAGTCAGTTAAGCAATTGACTCATGATTTCAGCTCAGATCATGATCTCAGCGTCCTGAGATCAAGCCCCACCTGGGACACCCTGCTGAGCAAGGAGCCTGCTTAAGATTCTCTTGCTCCCTCTCCCTCTGCCCCCCAACCCTGCTCACATGCATCCATGCTCTCTCTTTCGCTCTGAAAAAACAACAACAAAAAAAATTCATTTAAAAAGTTGTATACAATTAATATAAAACATTAAAGATAAAAATACACAAAGGGTATATCTGTGAGATGACACATTGATTCCAAGTGTTTTAATTTTTTTTAGTTACTAGATTAATTTCTTCACTGTGTAATTTGAAAAACATCCATTTTTCCACAGATCAAGAACACACATTCCAGCCTAAAATCTAAGAAAAAGCCAATGTTCATTAAACTCATGTTCATCATAGTAATGATAGAACTCAAAAGTTATGCCAACTATGAGTGTGAGAGATAACGCAACACGATTTATCTTTGGACAATTTAAAAATGTTATTTTGATAAGCTGAAAGTCTACAGAGTAGTCTTAAGAAAAGGTGTCAATGCAGGTACAGCCTATTCATTTGAAAATTGCTGGTTCTGGGACTTTCCTGTGACATGTACGTAGCAGAGCAGTCATTATTAAATCCAGTTTCTGGATTGAATCAATAGTCATTGATAAGATGCCTTCAAATGAACATGTATCATTTTTGTGTAGTTTTAAAGTGACACTTGTGATAATGTAGCAGTGTCCTTAACCTTTTTGGAGGAAAAACTAAGTGTATTGTTGTTCCTATAATTACAGAAATATCAGTTATTAAACTGTATTTCTAGGAGACCAAACCTATTTTTTTTACATTGACACCTCAGTGTCAACACAATTACTTTGCTTGGAGAAAATAAATGTTGACTTTAGAATGTCAGGGCCTGGAAATAGTTAATCTCTAAAAGCAAGGGTTTTTTCCTTCCCAACTTAATATCAAGGACTCTCATTTGGAGCATTATGAAGAAATCTCTCAGAAATTACACACACACAGACACACACACACACAAACACACACATACACACGAATGGAAAGGTGCTTGTTCATTTGTAGAGCTAGATTTACTATGTTTAGCAACATACTAAAAATCAAAGATACACATTATATGCACAAACACAGCCAGAAGCTAACAAGCTTCACATTAACTATATGCGTGACCAGTCCCTCTCTCTAAGTTCTGTAATAAACATATAGGTGTTGGAGCATCTGAGTGGCTCAGTGGGTTAAGCCTCTGCCTTCGGCTCGGTTCATGATCCCAGGGTCCTGGGATCGAGCCCCGCATCAGGCTCTCTGCTCAACAAGGAGCCTGCTTCCCTCTCTCTGCCTGCCTCTCTGCCTACTTGCGATCTCTCTCTGTCAAATACAAAAATAAAATCTTAAAAAAAAAAAAACATATAGGTGTTATAGGATGAAACAAGAGTCAAGACAATTATGAAATTCTTAATTATATAAAAATAATATCACATTTTCTTTTCCTTACTACATCTATGTTTTGGATATACCTCAGTATTCCATGTTACATATATTATTATTTTTTCCTTGTCATCTATGAACATATATGCTAACATGCAGTGATGCAAAAATAAAATATAAAATTTTCTAAATAGTTTAAAAATTTTTTGGTCCTGGAAACTGTTTTTTGATAACAGATAACATATCCAAAGAAATTTAAACTTGGTCGATATATGACTCCTTTTATGTATAAATATGTGACTACACGCCTAGGCATCTACAGTACTGTGAGGTTTAGTACATAAAACAGTTGAGGAAGGGAAACTAGAAAGTGTTATCCTGAGCTTTATTACAGGAAGTTCAAGACAAATTATGCTAAAGACCCACACATAATGTTAATCCTTTACTCCCCACATTATTTTTGACACTGTACATACTTGACCTAAATGCACAGACCCTTGATCTGACGCCTTTGTAGTTTGGGAAACTTACTGGTCTTCTTTATCCTATTTGTCCAATTTCACTAAAAAGCAAAATGAAGCTGAATTTAAATACTGAGGTGATGTAAAAGCAATTGGTAAATCAACTATGAAAAGCAAAGTTTTCCTCAGTCTCATAGTAGTAAATTTGACAATTAGCTAGACCCGATTTATTCAAGAATTATAATTTTGTTTTTTGATGAAAGGCCCCCCAGCCAGTCCTAGCTAGGGGAGAAAAAGCTAATAATAAATTGCAGATGGAAACAATAAATGTAAGCATGACATTGTTTTTAAGAAGGCGATATGGTACCAAAAAAAAAAAGGTGATATGGTATAATGGTGACATATTTGGTATGGAGCTTTGTTGTCAGAGAAACTTAAACAGATCTGAACCCCAACTCCAGCACTGATTATCTACATGAGTTGGAAGTTACTTAACTTCTCTGAGCTTTGGGCAGGCGGGGGAAGAAATTATGTAAAGTCAAAACTGCGTATTTTCCCTTTTTGCCATTAGGAACTTGTCAGGCTGGGTGTAGGAGGCATCATTCATAGTAAAGGGAAAATGAATCTCTAAACCACTCTGTTCAGCCTCCCTGGGGCTGAGAGGGAATTGGATAAAGAGCTTAACAATTTTGACCAGTTCTCTGGTGCTCCTGGTTGACACCACTAGTCGATGACTGTGCCTTCAACAAAAACACCAATACATTTGGGGAGAAGCAAGTGTTAGTCCAGATTCTCCTCGGAGGTAGATGCTAAATTGTTGGAGCTGATGACATCAGGACATGTAATTTCATAGGCAAGCCCCAGTGGAAGGTGCCTGAAAGAGGGAGAAACATGAGATGGGAAGTGAGTGAGATGGGAAGTGAGTTAAGGCAGAGATGAGGCAGCAGGTTGGGAAGATCAATTTTTGAAGTGTCTGGAGCCTACAAAATAAAATATGCCATAAGAAATGTGGGATAGTAAAAAGCCTTTTAAAATATAATTTTGATATATATAATTATATATGTTAAATATTTTATATATAATTAATATATAATATTAATGTAATAATTAGCATTAATTTTTCTGCAATGCAAACCTTCTCCACAACCAGGAAAGACTCATTTTGTAAAAGTACCCTGTGGGTACATGCCTGTGGCTTTCATTATACTTCATCAGCCCTCCTTCAATTTCAAGCACATCTGTGGAGACAGTTCCAGCAAGCCTAAACATACCAACAAGAGCCACTCTGCTTGTTTGTGCCCCCCATCTTGGGGCATTCTCCCCCGGAGCCTTCTCACATGTCACAGAAGCTCATTCATCCTGACACAACCCAGCCCAGAATGCAACTAAGTGAGTTCAGCCACACCAAGCTGTAGCCTACTGGGGGTAGGAGATGGCAGACAGCTGCTGGGACTGCTGTCATGGCCTCGAACCACTCTGGGAGGCATTCTGCATGCTTCCAGGAGTCTCTGGTGGGAGGAGCCTTCACCCCTTCAACAGCAACACCAACAGCGCACCTCATGTGGGCTTTTCTTTCTTTTCTGCCTTATCTCCTTTACCATCTCACTCCTGCTGCCCGGGAACACCTCCCAAATACATTGCCAAGGCCTAGCCCATCCGCTTTCAACAGACTCTAAATCAAGATCTTTTGTGGAAACCATTCTAGGGAACAAACAGAGAAAGAGGTTGAGTTTCCTACCTGAGCCACTGCAGAGCTGAGAGGACCAATAGGCTCAGGAAGAAAAAAGGGCCTAAGAGAAATGTGGACTTCAAGCCAGGAATCTGAGGAACACTAACATTCCTCTATGAGACGTAACAGGAAACTGTGACTCAATCTTGTTCATAATCAAAAGATTGGGCAACCTTAACCAGCTTATGGTTGAACAGTAGGCTCACAATAAGTGGAAGAAAACTAATGTAATAAAGCTGATTGTAATGGTAAGAATTTTATATCCTAGATCCTATTATCACTGTCAAGATCTGAACTTTCTGATCCAGCTAATCAATTTCCAAACTTCAGTTTACATTGTTAGCAAGTATAACTTTTAGGAAGATGTTCCCCAATCCACAGGTGGCACATTTTGAATCTCATGGCCCTTCTAGGAGTTGGTGACAGCTTATCTTTCAAAACTTATTATTTCCTAAAACTCCTATCCATGTACTATTTGGGCCAAATTATTATGTGTATATATGTTTTGATTCTTGCCATTCCCTATAATTGGGGTATCCATCGTCTTTATACGCTTGTCTGTTTTGCTATCACCTTTCCAGCTTCCCAGGCCTGCCTGAAGAGTATGTCATCCGTAAGAACTCTGACCAGAACAGGTTGTAGCTATAGCTTTATGGTTATTTACCTCTTAGCAAAATCGTTTGTTTTTTACATTTTCCCATATCACAGGACAATAGTTATGGCTTCATTACTTTTAGATTTGGGATTTCGGCCTCAGGTTGAAGGTTAGGCTTGATCAACTGCTTAGTCTCCTTCAATATGCTGGGTCAATTGACCTCCAGGTGTATTGCTACCAACCTTTCTTATAGTCCTCCAAATTTCAGAGTACCCCATTCCACAAACCACCGTTTCACGTCTCCTACGCTGAAGCCTCATTCTGACTTTTGTCTCTAAAGTACATACCTACCTGTCACCAACACTTTGCTCTCACCTGGATTCTTCTATCTTCTCTTATCCACAGGGTAAACACACGTATCGGTTTGCCCAGAACATCTCCATTTTAGGCCTGTCATGCAAGTGCGATTATAGCCTCCCCTTTACTCTTAAACATTTCCAGGTTTGGAGCATAGATTATACATTCACCTTATTTATAGAGCTCCCATGCTTTGGTGCCTTTCCTCCTTCACCATGTTTCACTTACTGCCACACTGCCTTGCATATTATACACCCACTACTGCAAAATGTATAATATTTTTAAAGTGAGGGAAATTGTCATGTAAAATGATGTACCATAATCTGTTTGCTCCGGGCATAGAGAAAGACTTTCCTGTGGCCAACATTTTATAAATGTCTGAGCATTATTAAGTCTGAAAAGCAGACACAAACCAGAATGGGTGGGAAGAGAGATTGCATTTGGCACAGCTTCAAAAACATCATTTCAGGAAGAAAAATCCAGTTCAATTTTCAGAATGACTGGTTAAACCAATCTATGACGGGCCTATATAATCAATATCTACTGCCACTTACCTTGGCAGCATTCCTGGAGAGATCATTTTCTAAAATTGTCCTCTTCTCAGCCACTTTCTATTGTGTTTTATGTAAATTATTTTGGCTTGTCTACTGTATCTTTTTTTCTTCCTGCTTCTACTACAACAAAGAACTTAACCAAAGTATTGCATTACATATGAAATGATATTTTTCAATCCCTGTATGCGTTTCATTTCTTTGTGTAGTTAGTTTTAATGTGATTCTAAGTTGTAAGACATAGGTCAAAATATTTTCCCATTTTCAGGCTTCATGAAGAAAATTCTAACCCAACACTAACACAAAGTGTTTCTATCCCTGTGATTTACCCCACTTTTACAAATTGGCACGTGAGCTCCTGCTCTACCACAGGCAGAAAGCATCTCTAGACATTCTCCTTGAAAGAATTAGTGTTTTCCTTTTCTTTCTTTTTTTTTTTTTTAATTTTGGAACTATTACTGTATTGCTGTCTTTTTATTTTTTTTTAAGATTTAATTTATTTATTTGACAGAGAGAAAGAGAGAGCACAAGCAGGGGAAGCAGCAAAGAGAGAGGGAGAAGCAGGCAGGGAGCCCGATGAAGGACTCAATCCCAGGACCCTGGGATCATGACCCCAGACGACCTAACTGACTGAGCCACTCAGGCATCCTGGGAATTAGTGTTTTCCTGGTCAGCAGAGTTTTTGGCAGCAGACATAGCCACTGGTTAAGGAACTGTTGGTTTTCTCCAAAACCATGTCTGATAAGTGTCTTCTGTCAAAGGATAAGCACCCAGTTAATACTTGGGGTTATAAGAGAGAAATGGATCCAGAACTGCTTTCACCACCCCCACTTCAATACCTGCTCATAACCTTCAGCAGCTCCCCACTGCTATGAGAACAAAATCTAAATCTAGATCCCTAGCTGAAAAGTCCTGCCTGGTCTGGATGTTATCGCCATCTCCTCCACTCTCTACGGTCACCATGTTCTAGTCACACTGGCCTCTTTTCTATTGCTGAAAGAACACGCCAATCCCTTTCCATTCTCCGCCCAGAAAACACTGTTCCTTCTGGTCATCGGTTCATTCTCTTGCTCCACTTCTCAGCTTAAGAATCACCTCCCTAGAGAGGCCTCTTCCCAGTGCATTACAGAAGAATTTCTCTGTTTCCTTCATTGCCCTCTTAATTCCTTTATAGCACTTATTACGGCTAATTTTCTTATATGCTTGCCTAATTAATTGTCTGCCCATTAGGGGCTGTGCCTGTCTTTTTTACCCTAATATCCCAGTGGCCAGCACATAATGGGTGATCAATGAATGCCTGTTACATGAATGACAACCCAAAATAAGACTGATAACAGGCAATGTTTCTCATAGTATCATTTTTTCTGCCTCCCTTTCTGTTAGTATCCAGCTCCTTTCCAGCAAGCTATCAATTCCCACTAAATCACTGCATCTCAACCTTGGTTGTTGTGAGCAAAAAATTAAAGCAGCCAACCTCTGATCCATGGCAGGGAAGGGTGATGAATGAGTGAAGGGGCATGCTGGGGGGATGAAAAGAAAGCAGGTGACATTGTTTAATCCTCATGTCTATTGGGCTGCCAGATAGATAGACCAATAATATTTAATAGGAGAAACACACTTTTTCTCTGAAATGCCCTTAGCAGACTATCCCTGGCTAATAATTGCCTTTAGTTAAAAAAATAAATAAATAAATATTTAAAAATTAAAAATTAAAAAACCTAGGATCTAAAATCCATAGATAATGTTATGAATCTATATCACATATGAAACTCATCTGCTTAGTAGTTTGAATACCCCTTGGGAGGCGATTCCTGCAAACCTCACATAGGAATATCATCTATTATTCGGGTAAAAAGCACATATCCATTAAGGCAAGGTAAGACTTGAGGTTCCACCGATAAGCCCCATACCTCTCTTTGCCCCTCTGCATCTCCTGAGGACCTGTATCTTTGAAATTATTTTGTAAAGCTGGATACTGAGTAGGATCTCTGATTTATGAAAATCTGATTCGATTATCCAGTCATGTGTGCATGTGTGTGTGTGTGTGTGTGTGTTCTCTCAGCTATGAAATGGAATCCCAGGAGGACGATAAAAATTACCAATGTCCAAGAATTGTAGGAGGAAAGAAAAACAGTCTGCTGAAGTGTTTTCCTATGATCTAATCCTCCCAGGCTTCAGGGGATACAATTGCAGGTGACACCAAAAAGCTTCTGGTAATATCATTTGCAGTGGATTGAATAATGTCTCTCCCGCCAAAGGATGTGTCTACCTCCTCATTCCTGCAACCTGTTGTCTTTACCAGCTCGGGCTGCCACAACAAATCACCACAGACTGGCTGGCTTAGACAACAGTCATTTAGTTTCT
This sequence comes from Mellivora capensis, assembly GCA_004024625.1. NCBI lineage: Eukaryota > Metazoa > Chordata > Mammalia > Carnivora > Mustelidae > Mellivora > Mellivora capensis. The sequence continues at coordinate 11,021 of PISX010009189.1, read as the reverse complement.
CACTCCTGGAACCTGGAAATCTCTGATGAACATGCCAGGAAATTCAGTTCCCAGTAAGAACCTTCTCCCTGGCTAGAGGTGGCTGCCTTCTTGCTTTGTCTTCACATGGGAAGGGGAGCGACAGAGAGACAGAAACAGAGAGAACTCTCTGGTGTCTCTTCTTATAAGGCTACAAAACCCATTAGAAGGTCTCCACCCTCAATACATCAGCTAAGCCTAATTAACTCCCAATGGCCCCATCTCTAAATACCGTCACATTAGGGGTTAGAGCTTCAATATATGAATTTTAGGAGGACACAATTTAGTCCATAGTGCCTGTGAATGTGACCTCATATAGAAAAAAACATCTTTGCAAATATTAAGGGTCTTGAGGCGACATCTTGGGTTATCTGAATGGACCCTAAATCCAACAAAAGTTGTCATAGATGAGAAAGGCAGGGGGAGCTTAAGCCTGTGGAGGAAAAGGCCATGGAAACACATCAGCAGTATAGATCCAACCCAAGGAATACCTGTTGTAGCCAACAAGGGCTTGAACACACAAGGACTGCTTCTCCGTTGGAGCCACCAGAGGCAGTCCGGCTCTTCATTTTGGACTTCCAGCATCCAGAACTAGGAGACCACCAATTTCTCTTTTAAGCCAAGAAAGAGAAAAAAAAAATGCCAATGGTCAAATTCCATCTCAATCCAATTAAATCAGTATCTTCTAGAAGTGACGTCCTGGCACCGCTATTGTTTGATGCCCCTAAGGGAGTAACTCTGCCATGTCATTGAGGTTGAGAAGCTAAAACCCAAGTGTTAACTCCTTCCCGGGCTATTTTCATTTTAATGAGGGTTTCTTCATGCTGAGACACCAAAAATAATCTTGACCTTCTGAAAAATAATGCCCAGTGGCAGATTATTTGTACGGGGAATGTACTGGAACCTAGGGGTAGTGACAATATATATCAGAGACCTCTGGATCCTTTAAAATCTATTGTCACTTTTATTTTAAGTGAAATAAATGGAAAAGAATTTCTTGAAAGATATGTGAAAAATAGGTTGAGGAGCATTACGAAAGAGGAAAGCATTTTTATTTCTTGATATTGCATTAAAAATAATAATTTTAAATTAGCCTGTAATGTCAAAAACTTTTTCCCTTTTTATGCAACAATTTCCTATAGTTTTTCTTTCCTAATCAATCATCCTTACCACTAGTGAATAAATCTAGCTATACCAAGGGAAATAAAGTAGCAAATAATCAAAGCCTTGCAGGGAAATAGAGACAGTTCATCTCACCCCAATCCTTTCATTTTAACCTGCCGTCAGAAGGCAGTGCAGAGGGCCACCTCTTCATCTCTATTTCTTAAGAAGAGAATTAGTCATACATATTGTTAAATTGGCTTCATTTCCAAAAAATAAATGAGAGATGAACTGCATTGAACAAAGGGATAGCACTACACTTAGAAAACCATTTGCTTGCAACAGGAAATCAATGTAAAGCAGTCTTACAACATTGCATGACATTAAATGTCTATAATCACTTTATTCTGCTTTAAGTTGTATAGATGTGTTCCACCAGCATTTTCCCTCTATAATCTCTCCCTAGGAAAACTCATCTCCTTGCACAACCGCAGGGATCATTTATAAACTAATAGTTCTCAAATCCCCATCTCTATCCCTGACAACCCTTCTAAGCCCTGGGGGCTGTATGGTGCAGTGGCTAAGGATGTATATCCAGACTTTGGAATCAGAGTGTCTCTGCTCAACTCTCAGCCACTACAAACAGGCCAGATTACATCCTCCATAAGCCTCACTTTCACCATCTTAAATTGAGAAAAATCCTTGTGGCCCACCCATTGCCTGGCTACAAGTCCTTGATATGTTATATTTACTTTAATCATCATCATTAAGCCTAACCACACAGGTATCCCAGGAATAACTTGAATACAAAATTACCCAAAATTGAAGTCACTGTTTTTCCAAAATACTTCATTTAGCTCTGTGAGCTCTACCATATTTAATGCCATCCTCCTACCAAATATGTGGCCTCCAGAGAATCATTTTTTAATTCCTCCCGCCCCCCAAATTTCCACTTATGTTTGCTTGCCACGTTCTGCTGCTCTACCTCTGCCGGTTCTTACTAATCCATTTTCTTTTTTTTTTTTTAAGATTTTTTATTTATTTATTTGACAGAGAGAGAGAGAGAGACTACAAGTAGGCAGAGAGGCAGGCAGAGAGAGTGGGGAAGCAGGCTCCCTGCTGAGCAGAGAGCCCGATGTGGGGCTCGATCCTAAGACCCTGGGATCATGACCTGAGCTGAAGGCAGAGGCTTTAACCCACTGAGCCACCCAGACGCCACTTTACTAATCCATTCTCATTCATTCTCATGACATGACCTGAATTCAAGCCATCATCACTTTGCAAAGTCCTTGGAACTGGTTTCCTGGACTCTGATCTCGTGATCTGCTGCCTGAGTTCTCCCAGCAACACAGATCTGAACCAAAAACAACTCTCCAATGCTGTTCAAATGCTTTACTTCACACGTTATTCCGAGACTTTCCAAATCAGGTCCCAACTACCCTATCAGGCCTCATCTTTCTTACAACCTTCTTAGGAGGATCTAAATCTCACCCTACTCCTGATAAATGATATTAATAAGAGGTGCTCACTCCTGTGGGCATTCTAAGAGATAAATATAATGATCTGACCCCTGACTGCAAATCCATCCCTCAGGAAAACAGGATAGAATGCAAGGGAAATCAGTGTATAATCAGTATAATATATGCATATTATATATGTGTATGATTATATATATATAATATGTGATTGTAATTTATGTCTCAAAGCAAATTATGTGTAAACTTTGTGACTTTATAATTCATTTCAAAAAGGACTACCAAGCTTCAAAAACTACCAAAAAGAACTCATCCAAGCTTCGTAATTTGGGGAGTGGCTTGATTATGGATGAGTAATGCTAGCCAGCAACCTAAAACTTACATTAAGCCTAAGTGGTTACTGTGATACAAGCTAGTACACTCTTCTTTCAGTATTCTCTCCAAAACACCTTGTGCCATAGCCCACAGCCTCTCATCTCTGAAATACCTATGCATATGGTGTTCCCTCTCCTTCCCATGCCTTATTTGCCCTTTCTTATTCTTATTTATTTATACTTACTCAACCTTCCCTTCTTAACTGGTATCCTCTCCTTGAATATTCTTTTTTTTTCCCACACTCATTACTTATTTCATGTTTCAAATCTATTTTATTCAGTAATGCTACATTCAAATGGACAGCAGCATACTTTTATTCAGTACAGGTTAGGAACTTGGTTCTGTCACAATTCAGTTACCAGCTGTGGGAATGACTGATGTCCTTCCCTTGAGCACCCCTTCCTTTGAGGTGGCTGCCAACAGGGACAGAATCCATTCCATGCCACGTAGCTGCATACAGGGTAGCTCCATGGGTTGCCTTTGCTTGTCTTTCACTCTCTGTGTGTGTGTTTAACACTAAAAAGATAATTTCAATACAGATGAATTTATCGATTTTTTTTCTTTATGGTTTACAATTTTTGTTTCATTTAAAAAAAACCTCTCCTCAGACTGAGATAATAAAAATGTTATTCTATATCATCTTCTGGAAGCTCTGTGACTTTTCCTTCCACACTTAACGTCTTCTATCTTCCATGAATTAACTTTTGTGTATGGTGTAGCAACTATTAAAAAACGATAATGACTTATTTCACTAAGTCAGTCAGAGAAAGATAAATTATCATATGATCTCACTGATAATGTGGAATTTAAGAAACAAGGCAGAGGATCATAGGGGAGTAGAGGAAAAAATGAAACAAGATGAAACCAGAGTGAGAGACAAACCATGAGACTCTTACTCATAGGAAACAAACTAAGGGTTGCCGGAGGGGAGATGGGTGGAGGGATAGGGTAACTGGGTGATGGACATTGGGAAGGGTATGTGTTGTGTGAGTGCTGTGTGTTGTGTAAGACTGATGAATCACAGACCTATACCACTAAAACAAATAATACATCATATGCTAATTAATTGAATTTAAATAAAAAATTAAAAAACAATGATTTTTAATCCCATTTATAATTCCAAATTATTAGATAGCTTGAAATAAATCTAATGAAATATGCTCAAGATCTTTCCAGAAGATCTCCAAAACCTTGTTATGAGAAATTAGAGATATCGTGGATTAGGATTAGGAAACTAAATATTGTTAACACCTCAATTATTTGAAAGATCTCTGACTCCCTTGAAGAACAGGGGCACATGTCTCCAAATATTTGAACTTCAGACTGGGCTGAAATTCTAAGGTTCAGATAGGTCTGGGTCAGGTTGGGCTGACTCCTAAACTGCAATTTGCAACACCCATGTTCACCCAAGAGAAAGAATCTAGGAAAGAAACCAGAAGATGTACAAGTGCAGTGACTGCAGAGATAAGAGTCTAGGTCTAAGGCAACTGTATAGAAATTATAATGTCAAATCAGAGAAATACTGAGGGGGGTAGACACGGGAAGATAGAGCCCGCAGAGATTATCGAAGGCACTGAGATACGGCCATCAGCTATTTTTACAAGTCGTGTAGGCCCTCAGCCAAGAGTGGAGAAAAAGCTCTTAGAGACCACTGGCATTCCACTGCAATTTGTACATTCTCTATTTTATAGGAATTTGTGATACTTTTTTTTTTTTTTTTGCAAACTGTGGAGAGAAAATTCTCTAGGCCAGGGAATTAAGTGTAAATGAACAGGGTAAAAAAATAAAACTTTATATAGTACACTGGTACAGAAAAAATGGAGATACAAAAATATATGGGCTACTTTAATTACTAATATAATTAGGTACGCTAGTGTATGCAAACTCCAAACAGAATTGGGTTCTACCTTGTATTTCTAGGCTGAGGACAGAAAATACTGCTCTTAAACTTTTCTAGGTGGGAAAGGTTTCATCCTAGTATAGAGGTGTCCAATTTTTCTCTGGTGATTCAAAATATAATTCAAGTTAAAATTTCAAAACTGGGCTATAATCAGGCAATTTTGAATTGAAACACCAAAAAGACAAATCTGGTTCCCCACCAACAAAAATTCCCTTGCATTTAAAAGAAAAGTTTCAAGCAAATTTTCATTAATTTTAAATATGGTGATCTCTGTTAAAAATATTCTTTATGATATCTTAAAATAAATGTAAATGATTAATTGAAACATACTGCTGTCAAAAAAATATAAGCCTTATCAGAATAGATGAAGAACCCTATGTTTTACAGGAATAAACCCTATGTTTCATAGGAACCCATAGAATCCTATGTTTTATAGGAATATATGTTGATTAGAAGGATAGATAGATACTTAGATACTTAGGTAGGTATTTACTAACCAATTTTTAGTTTGTTTTTTAAAAAATATTTCAATTTATATTAAGGTCTCAGCTGATTCTCTCAATAAAAAGAAATTTGCACTTCTAGCAGGTGCAAAGGGGACAGTCTGAAATCTATCCTGTTTCCCCAGCCAGATCACATGCCCCAGCTCAGGGTTACATCCCGGAGAAAGCAGCATAATTTCTAATGTGCGCCAAGGCTAACAGCAGACTTTATAGTTCTATAATAAATCAAGTGTCTGCATCATTCCTAATACAAAATGAGAGGTAACACATAACATCACACGACAGAGGATACCCCTTTATACTGAGAGGAAATATTCACTCGTGTATGTATGCATGCATGGATGCATGGAAAAAATATTGATCAGGCCTCGACTACATGCCAGTGCTTTTCTAGGTGTAGAGGACACAACCCAGAGCAAAACAGAAAGAAATATCTATTGTCATGGAGCTTATATTCTAGTAAGGAGAGATTCTAAATAGGACAAATCAGTAAAACATTAAGCATTCAGAAAACATAAAGTAATATATAAATGATAAGAAAAAAAATAAAGCAAGGGAAGGGGAGAGACTACAAGGAAGCTGGGAAAGGCATTACAATTTCAGAGAGTGTGTCCAGTGAAAGCTGACACAAAACATAGCATTTGATCAAAAACCTAAAGGAAATGAGGAAGGAACCCTGCACCTAACTGTGGGAAAGAGTGGTCCAGGTCGAAACTGGATCATGTGCAAATGCCCTAAGGTGGGATTGTGTCTGGTGAACTGCACGGTTGAATTACTGGGCATATATATAGCAGTTACAATATGCAAATCAGTATTCTAATTATTTTACGTAGAAATACTCGGTCCTCACAGCAACCCTATGATCCAGTGGCTGCCATTATTCCCATTATACGGATGAGTCAAGTGAGGCACCAGTAGTTAGGTAGTTTGCTCAGAATCACACAGCTATTTGGTGGAAAATTTAAACCCAGGCAATTTGGCTCTAGAGCCGATGCCCATAATCACTCTACTGTAGTATGTTTTGATAATTCAGTGATCTTAATCACCAATGGATGCATTTATGCCTATATCTGTATTAGAAATAGAAGAAAAAAAGTTTAATAATTCAGTAAAGTTGATCATCCCAGTGGGCCAACCCAGAAAATCCCCAGAGCAATGTAGATATTCATCTATCAATCCCTGTATGCTCCTTGCATAACATAAGGCTTGCTCTTTGGTTCAAGCCTCATAAATGACATAAAATTTAAAAAGGAACAACTTCAGGCGCCTGGGTGGCTCAGTGGGTTGAGCCTCCGCCTTCAGCTCAGGTCGTGGTCTCAGGGTCCTGGGATCGAGTCCCACATTGGGTTCTTTGTTCAGCGGAGAGCCTGCTTCCCCCTCTCTCTCTGCCTACTTGTGATTTCTCTGTGTGTGTGTCAAATAAATAAAATCTTAAAAAAAAAAAAAGGAACAACTTCACAAACCACTAAATTTTGGTTACTATTATTCTGGGATATACATAGCCAACTGACTTACCTACTTAAAAATTTTAGACAGGTGAATAGCAGAACAGTTAATAGCAGATTCTAAACCAGATTTTCTGAGTATGAGTCACAACTCCATTATTAACAAGCTGTGATGTTAACCAGCCATGTAAGCCCTCTGGGTCTTAGAGACTTTCTTTCAGATACATGGATGGTAACAGTACCCATCCCACACAATTTTTGTGAGAACAAATTGCACTAGCAGTGTCTATAGTGGGGAAAGGATGACAGAAGTGCTAGCCTGATTAACCCTTTAGTAGTCATCTATTATATTATGTCAGCAACGGAGTCTAGTGGTGGGCTCTATGGATCGGAATCCCAGATTAACCACTTCCCAGACTATGTCCGGGGTCACCTAACACTTCAATGCCTTAGTTTCTCATCTCTGTAAAATGGGGATAATAACACTAATGACTTCACCACGTTGTTGGAAGGATTGTATGAGTTAATATATGTATAATAGTTAGACCAGTACCCGGTCCATAATAAGTATTATATTTTTACTGATATTAATACTATCATTATGTGGCATTTAGATTTATTAAGGAAGTTAATTCATTTCTCTTCCATTTTGATTCAAAAAGATGAATAAATTGTGACTGTTTCTTAAACGCCTTTCTTTTTATTGTGATTCAGCATAAAAATGTTTATAATATTCTTCTTTCTGTCATTTAAAGAGAATCCAACAAATTGAAAAGTTTACTCTAAGAGTTTAGACATATTACTTAGTATAGGGAAATGTTGAGGGTGTGCTAAATCGTTTAGCCCCTTCCCTGAAAAGTATATTCCTGCAGACTTTCTTTCCTTCACTCATTACTAACATGAAAATTGAAGTAGATTTAACTTCATATTCCCCATCTGTAATTACCATCATCTTTCTGAGAGAATGTTTTAGTATTCACTCATATCTGACAATAAAACCCTGGTAACATATAAAGATCTATGGCATGTGTAATTTTTTTCCCTATTATAGGATAGTTTAGGGCCTCCACTTAATTACATAGAAGGGAAAAGAAATTAAACCATAGTTGCAGTTAGCCATACTGATGGTAATTAGTATTTGCTGTGAACACATCCTAACCAAGATTTCGTCTCCCAGCCTCTACATCCAGACTGCCGTGAGATTGCCTGTGAGTTCTTCAGACATATTAGGTGAGGTGTTTTCTACAGACAACGTTACCTTTACCCACACTCAAATGGCAGAAAAATCTATCAAAAACCTAAATTGCTGTTTAGCAATTTAGCTTGGTTGGCACACTCAGCAGAGTTGGCAAGACAGAACCAATGTTATGACAAATAATCACTCCTGATACTGCCCTTTAAAGGAAAACGCTTTGGCTCTATTCCATGCTTATCACAAGCCTGGGCAGGGGAAAAGTCAAAATGCAGAAAATACCTGATACGTGCAAAAGTACCCCAAAATGTCACTCTACGACTATCATATTAAGGAATTCTGAATATGGAAATTCCATCTCAGGCCTCCTGACAGTTTTCCTTACCATAATGATCTCGTTAGAAGTGATTTTTACCAAAAAGTAATTCTACTATGTGAATTCAATGCTGATATGGTCATTTGCCTCATTTTGGAAGCTTCAATAAAGACTGTCATTTTCTATCACTACAGATATCTTTTAAAATCTAAAATTCAACTGTTTCATTCTAATTAAAGAATGAAGCAGAAATCACCAATTGATATCATTTCAAACAACACTTGTTTAAAAGATTAAAGCGTAAAATCTCTTTCTGGTATTTGAGAGAAGATTCTCATCCTTTTGTAATCAGGAAAGCACAATGTTAATAAGGTTTCTTAATTTGCTTCTGATCAACATTTTCAAACATTTTCTAATTTGCATTCCCCTACATGATGCCACAAAATTTCTACAGAATCTATTTAACTGCCTGAGCCCCCCAGGAGCCCCTGCATAGAATCCATTTAGAGTAATGGTACTAAGCTCTCCTTGGTCTTTCAAACTTCAGGAAACTTAGAACTATAGATTAAAGTAGGGGTCATATACATACAGAAGGACTATGCATATTATGAGAGGATGATTCTAGATACCAGAAAAAAATAATTCTCTACTCCAGGAGTCATGGATTTTCCTTCTTTTATTCAATATTTTAAAAACCATTCAGAGGACATTTTCTGTGGCTTCCATTTTGTTAGATAATGGCTCCAAAGAGTGATGTGTTTGACTACACCTCACAAAAGCGACTGAGTCACCTCATATCTATGAAGTTCCTCTGAGGATGATAAGACATCTACTAACATTTAATTTATTTAGAATTAGACATTCACTGTGATAATTCTGTCATGGCTAAAGGTTTGAGGTTTCCCAAACCATTCCAGGAAGACAGACTGTCTCTTCTCAGTTCATTATCTTTTTATCTCTAGTAACTATTACCAGGAAATTAACAACCTACTACTCAGAGAAATGGCCCAAATTATAGTAGTCTCCCCTTGTCCATAAGGGATACTTTCTAAGACTCCCAGTGGGTGACTAAAACCATGGATAGTAATGAATCCTATAAACTATGTTTTTTCCAATATAAAAATACCTACGATAAAGTTTAATTTATAAATTAGCTATAGTAAGAGATTAACAGATATATGAAATTAATTTTACATAAAATTATTTTACTGTAATAAAAGTTATGTGAATATGGCCTCTCTCTCTTTCTCTCAAAATACCTTATTGTACTGTATTCATCCATCTTCCTTTGATGATGTGAAAGATAAAATGCCTAGTTGATGAGATGAAGTGAGGTGAATGATGTAGGCATTGTGACACAGCCTTAAGCTACCACTGACCTCCTGATGATGTCAGAAGGAGGATCATCTGCCTCCAGACCACAGTTGATCTTGGGTAACTAAAACCACAGAAAGCAAACCTGGGGATCAGGACAACTACCACATAGTGTTTCTGGAGGCACAAGAAAACTGCAAAAGTCCAGAAGATGCACAATATTCCAAGCCCTCTCTAATATATTTAATAAAGAAATACACTAATCTATTTAGAAATTGAAAAAGCACAGTTAATTTTAATTGCAATCATGAAATGCCATACAGAATTGGGAAGAAAAAATTTTCCAAATCTCTATCATAGCTTATAAAATTTCTTAATAATCACTCCCAGGGGTCTAGATACAAATTAGAATACAATTCTTTTCTGCTCATGGATCTTCAAAATTATTGTGAGAACTGGCAGTGCTCAGATCCCCAGAGATTCAATTTCAGGAAAGTCCAAGGCCAGGGCCCTCTGAAAAACACTCATCTGTTTTTAAGTTATTCTCTTTTCTCCATTTCTCCCCCTTGGAGACAACTGGTTAAACCATTACCTCATTCCATTCTGAAAAACTGCTTTTACATTGATTCCTGCATACATCCTAAAGCTCTTGAGTCCTCCAGATTCTGGATTTTGGTATTTATAGAATGGACTTTGGAGTTCAGAGAGTCTTTTTCTCTCGAGTGTGATCCTTACAAGTGAAAGTCTGAATTTCACAACTCTTTCTGCTACCCACTTTAAAAATGGTGTAGTATCATACAAAAATATATTTGGTCTTTGTCCTCAGTTCCTGGTATAGACCTCCAAAAACCTTTGAACTCTCCTGAGAAAAAGGAAAGTCTTTTAAATTCATAACTGCCCCCCTTGGATCGTATCTGACTTTATAATAATGACGTGACTTAGGTAGGGCCCCTTCTTTGGCCTTGGGATGGGGGAAGAGTCATAAGAAAGACTAAGTGATTAGCAAGTTGGAACCTTGATTAGCTCCACCCCTAACCTCCTTCGGGGTAAAGGGGACTGGAGATGGACCCTATAAAAACTGAATAATGAGGTTCTTCAGAGAGCTTCCAGGTTGGTAAACACATCAAGCTCCTAAGAGGGAGGATAGTTCCCCCGGAGGAGGGAAGCTCCACAGACCTACTCCCACCATACCTTGGACAGCACATCTCTTTAATTTAGTTGTTTTTGCATTGTATCTTTTATGATAAATCAGTATGTGTAAGTAAAGTTTGTTTCTGAGTTCTGTGAGCCTTTCTACCAAATTGTGGAAACTGAGGAAGGGTTTGTAGGAACTCCTAAGGTTTAGCCAGTTGTCAGAAGGTGGCCCAGGACTTGTGACTGGC
>PISX010009188.1:0-77041 GCA_004024625.1 Mellivora capensis | reverse complement strand
ACTGGAAGAGATTATGCTGAGTGAAATAAGTCAAGCAGAGAGAGTCAATTATCATATGGTTTCACTTATTTGCGGAGCATAACAAATAACACGGAGGACATGGGGAGATGGAGAGGAGAAGGGAGTTGAGGGAAAGTGGGGGGGAGATGAACCATGAGAGACTATGGACTCTGAAAAACAACCTGAGGGTTTTGAAGGGGCGGGGGGTGGGAGGTTGGGGGAGCCAGGTGGTGGGTATTGTGGAGGGCACGCATTGCATGGAGCACTGGGTGTGGTGTAAAACTATGAACTCTGTTATGCTGAAAAGAAAAAAAAAAAACACACCAAGTGTTAAACCTGAGCACAAAGTAGGCTATACTGAACATGTTAAAATTCTGCTTGAATCAATTTAAAATAATTTCCCCTCTTCTTGTTTTGTGAAGAATTTATTAACACATTCAATTGAAGGAATGATTCAATGCCCACCATTCACCTATGAGTGAGTGGGTTACAAGCCTAATACCCCAGGTCCACTAATGGAAGAATCGAAGCGCGGACGGGGCCCCAGCAAGGTAGGTGGAAGCAAGAGAACATGCACATGGATGCCCGCTCCCTCCCCACGTGATGCACCCCGGTGACAGCAGAGCTGGGCCAGGACGTGAGTGGTTTCGTGGACGGGCAAGGTGGTGTTTGCTTAAGCATCAGCATGGATCACGACGTTCTGTGGTAAGCAAGAAAGCACCCAGAAAACAACCAAATTTCACACTTTGCAGCCAGCATCATGATGAAACGGGAGCGGGGAGAGAGAATATAATGGGAGAGCAAACAGTCGGTGCTTCCCTCCCCACGCCTCCAGCTCAGCTCAGTGGCCAACTCCCGTGGACTTGCCCTCTTAAACAGCTACTTTGCCAGCTCCCCCTGTGCCTCCACCACCATTTTCCCAATCCAGGCTTCCACAATGCCTCCCCCAGATCATCTGGAAGGCCTCTTTATCCATCAGCCTGGGACAAGTCCATGCCACCCTCAGCCACCATCCCTGGAGGACTTCCCCCAGAACAGCATCCCCAAAGCAAGAGGTTGGTCTGAGCTCTTGCTTAGCAATTCCCAGTTGTCCCCACTGCCTACTGTGTAATCCTAAATGACAAGCATGGCCCTTCAGTCCCTCTGTGGCCACTCTTCTCTGCCCCCAGCCTTCCTGCGATCATCTTAGAACGCTGACCAATTTCAGTCCCCAGGCACATTGTTCCACACCTGAACTCATGTTGCTCACTTGGCCTGCAGTGCCCTCCTTCTGCTAATCTGCCTGGCCAGGTCCCATCCATGTGCATAAGTCAGGGAGCCCCAGCTGCTGTAACAAACAGCCCCAAATCTCAGTGCCTTCTCCAATCAGTGCAGGTGACTGGGGAGGTCATTCGTGGATAAGGCTCTTTCCACCCAGTGGCTTGACATCCCCAAGCCCCAAAGTACTTGACTGCCTGTCTTGCAGCCAGTTGATAGACAAAGGAAGAGATCCCCTGGGGGACTGGGAGGGAGGGTTTAGTGGCCCAGCCCACAGGGTAGGGAAGCTGCTGTACCTCATTTCTGCCCACAGTCCACTGGCTAGGAAATGGAGTGTATCTGAAAAAGTAGCCATTGGAGAACAATCAGCCCACATCTGTGAGGCAACATCTTCTTGGGGTCAGGCCCCACACCACCTCTTTCCCCCTCGTGTGCTTGAGGTCTCCTCAATTACAGTCCCCAGATACTAGGAGCCTGAAATACTGACTGAGCCTTCGCCCCTGTGCCCGCATTCCTACCACTGAAATGAGCCACGATATGTGTTTGTGAAATGCATATTTGTCTTTAAGATACTACAGCAAAGTGAAAGGAAACAGGGCCAGGCGTATGCACGAGGATGCGGGTAGGGGAAAAGTGGACTTTTTCAACTATCACCAACGAATAGAAGGAACGAATGAGCGAAGTGAATGGGGAAGAGAACATCAGCATCATTTAAGGAACAGCGACATTTTATCCAATTCATTTGTGTGCCAGGCATGGCGCTAAGTTCCTTTTATCTGTTGTTTCTTTTTTTTTTTTTTTTTAAGATTTTATCTATTTGACAGAGAGAGAGAGAGCAAAAGCAGGGGTAATGGCAGGCAGAGGGAAAAGCAGTCTCCCCGCTGCGCAGAGAACCTGATATGAGGCTTGATCCCAGGACCCTGAAATCATGACCCAAGCTGAAGGCCAGCACTAACCCAGTGAGCCACCCAGGCACCCCTCTGTTGTTTCTTCTAATGCTCAACTATAATCCTATGGGGTAGGTCCTGTTAATATCGCTGCTTTCCAAGACTTGGGAGCTCAGATTCAGAGATGATGTTCCAGATCATTCCCTCAGATAATGAAGTACTTAGGGTTTGAACACAAGCCTCCAATACCCCATAGTACACAGGATGACAAAGAGCATGAGTAGAAAGAGGACAATTCTCTAAAATGGGATGTGTGTCAGGGCAGGCAGGGGTCCATCAGAACATCCCAGGGGCGTCTGGGTGGCTCAGTGGGTTAAAGCCTCTGCCTTCAGCTCAGGTTATGATCCCAAGGTTCTGAGATCGAGCCCAGCATCAGGCTCTCTGCTCAGCAGGGAGCCTGCTTCCCTTCCTCTCTCTTTGCCTGCCTGTCTGCCTACTTGTGATCTCTGTCAAATAAATAAATAAAATCTTAAAAAAAAAAAAAAGAACATTCCAGAGCCTGACAACAGCACAGACAGGTTTCACTGAATTCTCTGTGATTCCAGGAGACCCCTCTTCCAGGCATCTGCAAACCTGGCCCTCTTCTTTCATGAGAACCAAACAGATCTACAATAGCACCATATCTTCTTCCTATAAAAAGCCAACTCCCTCAGCCATGCTGCCCAAATCCTGCAAGACAGAATCTGGGAGGATGGCTCCATGCATCCTAGAAAAGCACATGAGAGATGTTGGTATTCAGAGCCGCGTGTTTCATTTTTAAATTAGAAATGCTTACGTATTAATTCATATTCTTACCATTTTTGTTATTACTTTTGAGCACTCAAATTATTTGTGCCCTGCTTTTATGAGGCCCCAAATCTCAAGCTCTGAGGGCCTAAAATTGTCATGCAGACTAAATTAATAGCAGTTTTATTGGCTCATTATTTTTGACATCTGGTTGGAAGTGCAAAGCAATAACTATTAGGTAATAATCACAGTGGGCTCTGATTAGAAACTAATAACATTAGCAATAAACTTTATTCTATGGCTGCCATGAAGCCTGATCAAAAGGGAGAGACAGAGGGCTGCTCCACATGGAAAAGCAGAGGCAAGGGACAGAACCCACATTCCAATTCCTGCCCAACTGGACCACCAGCATATTTGCAACTTATGTCACCTAGAAGAAAATCTGATGGTATAACAGGAAAGAAAAATGATGGTAGGCAAAAATTGCAATTGCTTGAATGAAAACATAGCAAAAGAAATACTCTGAATTTCCCACATTTACAAATACTGCACAAATATTTCTAGTATTTTCCTCTCAACATTTCCCTTAGCTCTTCAACAAATGCACAGAACGTAACGCCTGCTCTTGCCTTGGTGATTGTTGATATCTCTTGAGCACTGACATGGGGCGGGGCCTCTTGCAGGCACGTGACATACACCATGTGCAATCCTCACCCAAAGCTTGTGAGCTCGACACTGTCATTATTCCCATTTTCAGCTCGGGAACCTGAGGTACGGGGAGAGAAGGTCACACACAGCAGTGTACATCACAGCAGCAAGGCTGGGGCTTGAACTCCCACAGTAATGGCCACGCTCTTCAGCCACAACACGACACTGCCCTTCTTGGGTTCTGGTTTTAGCAAATGTTTATCAAGCACCTACAATCTGCCAAGCTCTCTTCTATGAGCTATAGAAGGAGAGTGCTTTCCAAAGAACACAGGCAGATCTGGTCCTGGGCACTAACCACTGGCCTTGGTTATTGCAATCGCTTCCTGACTCCTGGCTTTTCCTGACTCCTGGCAAAGCAGCCCTGTTAATATATAACTGGAGTCATGTCTCTCTTAGGCTCAGAACCCTCTTCTAACTTCCAATCTCATTCATAATAAAAGAAAAATTCAACAAAACAACTCATGTTCAGTTGTTCTCCCAGAGCTCCCCAATTCCTGCCTTACCCTGTCACCTCTTAGGACTGCCCTATTCAGTCCAAATCACCACTCTATAAATAGAACTTCACCTCTTACCTTAGGGCCTTTGCACCTGCCATTCCCTCTACCTGGAACACTCTTCCTAGACTTCTCCTCCCATTATTTCTGTTTCCTATCCTTTATCATCTTCACAATTTGTTCCGATGTCACCTTATCGCTAGGCTGCCTCTGAACACCCCTTGTAAATTATAAACCCCTTCCCCAAAGATGATTCCATCCCCTTTCTTGTTTGTTTGTCTTCTCCATAGCAGTTTCCGTCCTCTAGCAAAGGATGCATGTTTGTTAGCCTGTTGTTAAATTCATTGGTAAACGTTTGGTTAGTTAAATTGTCTATCTTCTGACCAAAATATAAGTCTTGGGAAAACAGCAGAGTGTTTATTTTGTCCATGACTATTTTCCTGGTGCCCAAAATGGTGTCTGGAACAGAGTAGGTACACAACTCGTATCTGTTGATTGAATAAACATCCTACCGTCAAGGATCTTACCTGTTTAGAAAAGCAGTCTAAATTCTCCCCCTCCTCCATGCAGGAAACAACCAACCTTACAAATACCACACAAAAGCCAACCCCACAGGGCATGGCGCAAGCTGTCTAGAGGGTCATGCTCGGGGAAGGTACAAACCAGAAACTGCACAAGTCAACTGTAGGGCCTTTCAAGGGACAGGGATAAAGAGTCTTCTGCGAGAAAAAATGGAGGTGAACACAGAAGGATCATACACTTGGCTTAAATCCCAGCAACTCTGCTTACCAGCTCTGTGCTTGTTCCCTTGAGCCTGTGAGCAGGTTATGCGACCTCTCTGAACCGCATTTCCTTGTCTACAAAATGACAGTAATGGCCACGGGTAAAGTCAAGCTCAAGGTGAAGTAGAAAAATAGATGCAACCACCCTAACCCCACCCTCCGTCTCCACGAGACTTTGAATTGTAGCTTTGTTCAAGCACCAGCTCTTTGCAAACCTTAGCAAATGAAGATAGATGAACTGAGAAGAAATCTTCGAGGAGGGTTGATAGTCTATAGCTGGTCCAACCCCAGAGACTTGCTCCCTACACCCCTCCACAGCACCTGGCCTCCCAGCCTCTCCCCAGAACCGTAAGCACAGGGAGCCCTCTTATAGTGCCTGGGCACCAGACAGAGGGTGGAATAGAAGTGGAAAGAGACCAAGGCCTTCACAGTCAGAAAGCCCTGGGCTTGAATTCTGATTTCATGGGTAGCCTGAGTGACAGAGCACAGACAGCTTCATCCAGCTCTCTGTGTGATGCTGCCAGATGATAAAATGCCTGCATGATGAGGTGAATGACATGGGCACAGTGACAGAGCATCAAACCACTATTGACCTTAGAATGCATCACAAAGAGGATCAACTACTTCTGGACAGCATTTGACCACGGGTAACTGAAACCATAAAAAATGAAACCACGGATAAGGGGGGGACTACTGTTCCAGTGAACAGAGAAGTCACCAAGTCTCCATTACATGGGAATCCCGGCAGGGAAGTAAGTGGAGAACAGAACAGGCACATTTCAGTCACCAGCTGCAGCGGTCTGGCCAGCCATGCTAAGCCTCCTTCCTGGTCCTCCTTCCCTACTCCCCACAGTTGTGTCCTGCCCCTTCTGGCCTCTTCACTCCAAGTCTGCCCCATGCTTATTCTCTCCTCCCAGGGCGTCTGGCTCCTGCTGAGGGCTCCCACACTTATGGATCCTTCACTCTAAACCCAAGATTCCCACTACTACAGAGTATCTCTTCCCAAAGGTGCAAGGCGCCCCTAAAACTAGACAAGTCCAGAAGCAATCTCGATAGTCTTCTTTCCCCTTCAACAAATACTTCATTTTCCTGCTTCCTTTCTCTTACAGAGTGACACCCACCATGCTACTCAAGGAGCAGAAACCCAGGAGTCATCCTTACCCCTCACCTCCCTCCTCACCCATATTCAACAGGTTACCATTTTGCAGTTTAAGTTACATGCTTCCAGTTATTTCCCCACTATCCCAGCACCACTGCTGTAACTCAGGGCTGCCTTCTGTTTCTTCACCTCTATTTATGAGTCACACTCATATGGGGCCATCTTTCTGAAATACGCATCTGATTTTGGATGCTCCTACACAACCTCATCTGCATTTCTCCACATTTTGCAGAGTAAGACTCAACCTCCTTCGATCTGACTGCTTCCTGCCCATCCAGCCTGCTCCCTGAGTCCCCCTGTTACAGTGTGATTAGCAGTCCCCAGTCTCCAAGCTGCTTCATGCTCTGTGTCATTGCACACATGGATTTCTCTCATTCAGACGCCTCTCTTGCCCTGTCCCTGCCCTGCATTTGGCCAACACATACTCATTCTTCAAAACTCAACTTAAGGGTGGCCTCTTCTGGAAAGGCTTGAACGCACCAGCCTGATTTGGAAGGCTCACCGCTAGTTCCTACAATCACCGGTACCCTCTGTCACAGAACACATTGCACCTTCCTGTCATCTGCTTACACACACACACACACACACACACACACGAAAGAATGAGTGAGTGAGTGAATGAATGAATGAATGAATGAATCCTGGGAGCATCTCAAAACTCCACTGAGGTTGGGGAGCCTGAGTGACTCAGTCGTTTGGACGACAGACTCTTGATCTCGGCTCTGGTCATGATCTCAGGGTCCTGAGATCCAGCCCCACGTCCTTCTCCACGCTCAGCAGGGAGTCTGCTTGAGTTTCTCTCTCCCTCTTCCTCAGCCCCTCCCCCTGTGCTCTCTTTCTCTCCAAAATAATAAATAAATAAATCTTTAAAAACTCCACTGAGGTTAATATTCCTGAAAGAAATGTGCGGACAGCAAGATTTCTCTTTTCTCTTCATTCTCACAGCTGCCAAAATTTCCAGGCACTCCCTTGCTTCTCCTCTATGCAAGTTAAATCAGGCCTCTGGCCACACTGACCATGGCAGGTTGGAGGACAGGAGTCTTTCTAAATGGTGCATTTTCCTCTTTTGGATTTCTTAGCTGCAAAACCTTAATTCAAAAGTTCAGATGCACCTGGGGAGAAAGAACTCAGAGCAAAGCACCGGGTGCGGGAAGTGGGTTCCCTCATCCTGAGCTGTGAGATGAGCTTTGTCGCCACTTCCTCTCTGATCTGATGGGCACAGAATCCCCTCATGATTTTTCCAAAAGCTTTCTTGGAGTCGCCCCCAGACTTTCTGATTCAGCAGGTCTTGGGAGGGGCCCAGAAAACTCATTTTTAATGAGCAAGCACCGCCAGTGGTTCTAAGGCAGGTGGTCTGTGAATCACACTTTTCAAACATTGCTTTAGGTGTTTAGAAAACAATCCTGCCCAGTTCCTAAGCCAAATGTAATTTGCGGTGATTTTCAGAGGCCTGCTCTGGGACGAAGTGCTTAGAAGATCAAATATATTTGATATTCCGTTCAGGACTAATGGGAGCAATCACTTCTCCTCAGCTTGGAGAGCCCATTAGGAGAGCAGATGAGCTAAGTATTTAGAAGATCGAGATGCGTTTGGAATATCATTTACTACTCCTCTCTGCAGGGAGTACTGAAAACAATTTGACTACAGAGATATTGTGTGTGTGTGTGTGTGTGTGTGTGTGTGTATGTGTGTGTGTCTTCCCGCCACTGGGCACTGAGTTCGTCCCACCTTCTACAAACTGAGATGTTCTTGTCTCACTCAGAAGAAAATGAAATGAAGAAATTCTATGGAGCCTAGCTTCCTCTACCTTCTGGGTTTATTTGTCTATTTTTAGTGATGATAGAGTAATCATTATGTCCAGGTATGGACCTGAGTTTGGAATCCAGAAGACTCTTCCATGGTGCTCCATGAGTGTGGAGCCCAGTTATTTTACTTGCAAGCATTCAAATTCCTTTCTAACCCCAGTCCAAAAAAATATGTGCACCAGAAAGATCAACCTAGGTGTAAATTATTTGCAGCAATAATAGTAACACACAGTATATACTCACCACCATGCTTAACTACAGATTTCTGACCCATCAACCTGGTGGACACTGGTACTTACTTCTCAAGCCATAGGAAATTACAAGTCAGGGACCTTTGGGCCAGGAAGAAAGAGATAACATAAAGCACGAGTATTTTCTATTTTATTCTAGAGTGAGAGGAATCTTGACTCATCTATCTTGTAAATCAAGGCAGAATTATTCCCTCCTGGATTTGAGGCCCCTTTACTACCTTCAACAAGAGAACAAGGTGTGTCTTGGTTTGGAGATTTTGTTTTGTTTTTTTTTGGTTGTTCGTTGTTTTAGGATTCGTAGTTCTACTAGCAAAACAAATTAGCATAAATAAAATCATTACACCATCATATACTCAGAACTTTCTGAGAAAATCAATTGTATTCCCAATAATGGTAGCATTCCAAATGCTGATATTGCCCCTCTAGGCTCCAACATGTGTCTTCCTTTGGGCCTCTGAATGATGGTTTCCATAGCAAAGCAACAATGTTGGCACTGTAGTAAGTAATAGTACCAACGTCATGTTTGAGACTTTTTACACCAGGCTCTATATTCAGGCTTTCACTCACATGGCCATCCAGTCCTTACCCTAAGCATTACACAGATACTCTGAGGCCAGGGTGGCTACTGAGTTTGCCCCAGTTCAAGGAGCTAGTAAGCAGCAGGACAAGAGACCAACCCAGGCAGGTGGTTCCTCAGCTGTTTGTTGTCCTGACTCCCCACCACCTCTGGGTGACTGAAGAACATGTCTGTGCTGGGTAGTGGGAAGAGGGGTGTCATAATGTCATTAGTCCTAGACTTCCATAGACTTTCTCAGAATGGAACAAGTTCAGGGGCACCTGGGTGGCTCAGTGGGTTAAAGCCTCTGCCTTCAGCTCAGGTCATAATCCCCGGGTCCTGGGATCGAGCCCCGCATTGGGCTCTCTGCTCAGCAAGGACCTGCTTTCTCTCTCTGCCTGCCTCTCTGCCTACTTGTGATCTCTGTTGGTCAAATAAATAAGTAAAATCTTTAAAAAAAAAAAAAAAAGAATGGAACAAGTTCAAGACATGGGTCCCAGGCCCAGATTTTTACCAACTCATACAACGGATTGAATCTTAAGGAAGGTATTTAAATAATTTCCCTATAAGCAAATATAAGAGCAGGAGTCCTACCTCCTCTCAGAATGTTGGTAGGGAGTCAAAAGAGCAGAAAATTTGATCTATAAATTAAAGATCCAGTTTTTCTAAATCATTATCTTTGCCATCCTCAAATTCTTCTTGAAAGCATACCTTTTTTATCCCAGCAATTTAGATAAGTAGTAACCAATTTGAAGGAAAGGAAAGTGTGGGGGGACAGAGGAAGAGAGGAAAGATAGAAAGATGCTAAGAGAACAAAATCCCACAGTGGAGAAATGACAGAACTGGGTTTAGAGCCTAATCTCTCATACTCTAAAACCCAATGTGAGGAGAATTATTTCATATGCCTTTTAATTTAGTTTCATGGTAGTTTTTGGAATTTGATTTCATTACTTTGAACACGTCAGAGGAATCTCACACTTGGGAATGTACTCCTGTGTCATGGGCCTGTTGGAGAAAAATGGGGGTCGTAATAATCATCCCACAAAAGACACACTCGATATAGCAGAAAGATTGTGCATAGTTAAAAGAAGTTGCTCCATCAAGACCTACCTGACAAAAAATGCATAGAAAGTGAGAAAAAGTGGTGTTTCCCAGGTAGGAGCAAAGCCTTCCTGACTTCCTACCCTAGGTCATCTTTCTGCAGGGAGAATAAGGCCACCCCCTCCAGAGCCAGAGACTGTTGGGAGCCCACCCATGGCTCCCAGGGGCCTACAAATGACTATTATCGGGGTGGCTCTTGTCCTCATCACTTTCTTTCGTTGTACCCTGATCTCAGAGTGATAAAGTGCCCTCTGGAAGTAATACCCCCCCCCAGATTTCTGAGAGAATAGAGACATCTCAGGGTAACAACTTTTTTGGCCAAAATACATACTACTCAGTTATGATAGCCATTTTATGACGTGGCTAAACCTGTTTCACCTGCAGAAGGAGGAGAGTCACCAAGATGGTATCTCTTCTTCTCTCACCCCCAATAAAGCCCCCAGCACGTGGAGGAACCAATTGAAGTGAACTGAAGGAAACACCTGGAAAGTCAACAACAGCCCCACATAGGAGAAAACAACCATTCATCCCCCTCAGGAATAGTCCACTCTCATCACCACGATAAAGGGCAGAAATTGAGGGTGTCTGTGTGGCTCGGTTAGTTAAGCTCAGGTCATGATCCTGGGGTCCTGAGATCGAGCCCTGCATTGGGCCCTCTGTTCAGTGGGAAGCCTGCTTTTTCCTCTCCCTCTGCTCCTCCCCCCATGCTTGTGCACTCGCTCTCTCTCTCTTTCTTTCTCTCCTCTCTCTCTCTCTCTCTGCTGTCTCTCTCTCTCAAATAAATAAATATCTTTAAAAAAAAAAAAGGCAGAAATTGCAGATTCAACTATCTATGGGGGCCAGGCGGGTAACAAACTGGTGAGACCCAGACGAATGAGAACCTGTGGTCATGGCATGTGGTAAGGACATTGGCATGCCCTCTCTACATGCAACCTAAGTGTTGCCAAACTCAGACATTTCAAAGGAAAGCAGGAAATTGAGATTTTATATGAAATATCCCAATTTTCAAATTTGGTAACTATTTTGACTGAATATACTTGGCAGGCCAGCAAAACCATTTTCTGGTCATATAAGCAGTAGGACCTCCCCTGGGCATCTGTTGCACTGCAAAGACATTCAGCTCAGCAGGTGACTCATGATGACATGTGGGCATGGACTGGAATCAAGGGCAGAACAATGGTTGAGTGCTCATGATATTTGAAACCCTCAAATTAATGAGATCCTCTTAGAAGGCTCAAATGCATGTGCTGGTGGAAAAAGAATACTCGTCTTTCCTCTTTGTGGAGCTGTGGTAGGGATGGGGGTGGAGGTTTGACAGTAACTTTTCTGAGCCTCAGTTTCTCCAACTGTGACACAATAGAAAGTGCCACGATGCTTACAGGTTGTTGTCAGGATTAAAATGTGATAACAAAAAAAACCTGGGCAGAGTTGAAGCCACGTTGTAGGCGCTCCGTAAACCTTACTCCCCAGCTCCCGCCAAACAGCTATGCGACCCTAAGCTTGTCCCTTCACTTTTCTGAACTTCAAATGCACAAATGCTAAGTTTGGACCCTGTGGTCTCCACAGCTTCTCGGGATGTCACCATTCCAGGATCCCCTAGTGACGACCTTCTAAACCCTGGCTGCACTGCCCTAATGACATGGTACTCTCCCTGTAATTACTAGGATGGCTTTACTAACACACTTACGTCAGCATTGAGATCCAACAAAGGAGTCATTACTGACTGAACTATGCTTGAAAAGAAAATATAAAAGATCTACAGATCTCCCACAATGCTATAAAGAGGACAAAAGGTTGTCATTTAAATTTTGACATAATTATAACATTTAAGGGTAAATGCACACCGCTCGATAATCCTTCCTGAATAATTGCAGCGTTCCTAGCTGAACTGGAGGCCGATAATTGACTTGCCTGGAGGTTGCTAGGGAAGCACTAACTGTGCAGGATAAGTGAGGAGAATTAAACAATAGGACGTGGAAGAAACAGTCGTGTCTCTCAACGAATAACCCAGTTAACTACAGCAGGGAGCCCCAGGTGGAGCGTGCATGTGAGGACAGGCACAGCTGGAGCTGAGCCTGAGTAAAGACCCTGGCCATCACGCCTCCTCCTACCCATCATAGTACTGTTATACTCAGTCATCATTGTGTCTCCCCAGACACCAATGTTTGCTGCAAGACAACAAAATCTCATTGGTGTAACAGGAAGTATTATTTCTCCCTCATTGGGAGGAAGGGCGGGCCTCCTGCTGGATTGGCTGGTCCACAGACTCAGTCCAGGTCTGCTGAGCGTCTCATCCTCCTGGGCTCACCAGGCTTCTAGGGTGCACAGAGTGTGGGGACAGGCAGAAACACTCAGCTCAGAATTGGGTACTGAACTCTCCCATCGGCCTTCTCTATGCTGAAGCAAGTCACATAGCCAAGGCTGAGGTCTGTGGGCAGGGAAGGGAGTACTTGCTGAGCAGTAATCTACTCTACCGCACCCCTTAAGACTATGTACCTTTGAGAACAGGGACCATTCTCATTTCTGTTCAGCGGATTACCCAGCAAAGCTCAAGAAAAGCTGACTCTCAGTCATTCATTGAAATCCACTCCCGTGGTACCCAATGGTGGGGCACTCCAGCCAAAGGCTGGGATAAAATGGAAGTCCATATAGGCAAACTGGCATCAGGGTAATCTGTTACAAATGGGCGCTGGTCCCTGAGCCAGGTGTAGCAGGATGTAAAAGTCACAGTTCCCAGAACTGATTGCTGTCTGCACCCACGCAGCCTTATCTTGTGACCATGAATGTGTCAAGTATACAACAATTTGGGGATCGTTGGAAGCCTGAGGATCCTCAAGTTCTCTGTTTTACTACTGGTGAACATTGCCTCCTGCACATCCTTTCTTACACTTGGACTTGGTCTGAGTAAAGCCTACTGTGTCTCCTGAGTCCAGCAGTCAGTACGAACCCAGGCCATTGCTGCTAGTCAGGCAGAGGGGGCGGTGCGATCCTAACTAGTCCTCAAAATGGGAAGATACCTTGTCAGAGATCACACAGTTCATTGTAAATACTCTTGACTGCCTCATCCTCTTCAGTAACAGGATTCTTCCAGCTAGTGCCCCAGGGGAAGGTAGATCTTGCTCAGTTCCATTACAGTGGCCTCCTCCCCCTATTGGGCATGGCCAGCAGGCAGCCAGTGGATCAGCGGGCCAATGACACAGGCAGAGAGGTCCTGAGGTGGTCCTGGGAAAGAAGTCATTTCTCTTTCATGAAGAGACTTTAAAAGAGATGGTGTCTGTCTTCCCCTGGGCATCACTAGGTCTAAATGTGATGCCTGGAAAACAGTGCCATCTTGGGAGCTCAAGGGAGCCATCCTGAGGGCAATGGTGGCATGCTGAGGATGGCGGAATGTGGAGGGAGACTCCTCTTGAGGTCATCATTGAGCTTCTCTTCATAGGAGGCCTGGAGCTGCCCTACTATTAGCTTCTTGTTATACGCAGAAATAGATTCCCTTACCATTCCAACAAATGTGGGTCACTGTCTTCTCTTGTGTACAGCCAAGGGCGCCGTAACTCACGGGGTCAGTAAGTGCTGATGCTGAGTAGGTAATGTCTTCCCCAGACCCCAGGAGGGTAACTGGCAGAGACACAGCCCATACAGGGCCAGAAATACCAGTCTGTCATCATGGGATAATCTGGTCTGGGAGATGGAATGGAGCCAGGCACCAGGGACAGAAAGCCACCAAAGGTTAGCAATGAGTCCTCCCCAAGGGGAATGGGGAAGAGAGCAGAGCGGAGGCAGCCATGAATGCAGGTGATGGTTCTCAATCCTACCAAGTCAGGCATCTCTGGTGACACTCACTGATACCACCTGCTGGCCTAGTGGATCCAACAGCACCTAGAAAATTCTTAGGAGATTACATACAGTTTATTTGGGGAAAACATACTGGCATAATTATTAGGGCCTATGTTGGTGGGGGGTGGATATTGGACAGGGATACTCAAAATGCATAGGCAGCAACAATGCTAACCACTGGGGACTTTGGAGCCCCTCTTGCCGTACCGAGGAAATGACTGCCAAGTCAACGTACACTAAGGGCCAGCTCTGCATCAGAGAAGAACTATTGTTCTGTCTTTCAGCATTTTTCCATTGACTTACACCTTGAATGTCACCGTGCAGCATTGGACAGAATTGAAAAGCAGCTACCAGAAGTGGTGGTGCTTTTCCACAAGAACATTAGCCATTAGTCAGGAATAATGGCCAAGTCACAGGGTAATGGGTTGAGTCAGTTGTTTTTGATGCTTACATATTAGAGTCCCATGCCTCCTCTATTCTGCAATGCATAATCCATGTTACCAAACACAGAGCTGGGTGTCCGACTCCTCTCCTTTTGAAGGCTATGCTAATTTGACACATTCTTACCAGGCACTCCGCATCAGCGTGGGTTACAGAGACTGCCGATGATCTATTTCTGAGGACAGCTCCGGAAAGGACAGTCACACCTCTGTCTGAGACTTTTGCAGGCCAACAGGCCTGTCAACAGCCGGGAGGATGGATGGGCTGGCCATAAAGGCCCCCACCGTTAGCAGTCACTGATTAAAGAGAAAGGAGCGAACTTACAGAGAAGAGCTTGAAAAGCTTCATTTCAAATGTGACTCAGAGGCAGGGAACTGCTCTATAACCCCAAGTTGCCGGGCAGGGGGCAGGTTTTTGGTCTTTCCTTTATACCTTGGTTCTTTTATGCACATCAAGAGACATGCAGACAAGGTCAAGGAACAACCTCAGACTTCGTCTTCCTGTATCCATTATACTTCAGTCAGCCGAGGTATCTTTCCCGGACAGCAGTCAAGTTAAATAACCTAAGTATCCATGAATCATTTCTATAACTTGCACCAATTATAATCCTCCGCGAGTCTCCTTGAAATGACTACAGAATAGATCCGTCTCTTTAAGCTGGGTAAAGCTGGCATTTCCACTTTACCAAAGTGATGCTTTCCTCCCGCTATTTACAGTTTTTGAAAGACTTCGACTTCCTTGGGTCCAGGCAGAGTGTTAAATGTTTGTTTGCCTGAGGATGACTTTTTGTCACCTTGCAGAGTCAAAGGGAAGGAGTTCTGTGTGCAAAGATTGCAAATTTCAAGTGCCTTCTCTTTAGGCTGAAGCCAGAGGATCTTGACTTGCCTTAAAAATCTTACCTGTAGGGGCTCCTGGGTGGCTCAGTTGTTAAGCGTCTGCCTTTGGCTCAGGTCGTGATCTCAGGGTCCTGGAATTGAGCCCCACATTGGGCTTCCTGCTCATTAGGAGGCCTGCTTCTCTCTCTCTCTCTCCCACTCCCCCTTCTTGTGTTCCTCTCTCACTGTGTCTCTGTCAAATAAATAAAATCTTAAAAAAAAAAATACCTGTAGTCTGGTATATTCAGGGGAAAGGAAAAGGGAACTATAATTTATTCCTACCTACCTACCATACCTACAATGAACCAAGCACATTTGGTATATGTTTTTGTAGGTAATTTTCAAAAGAAAGTTAACTTCTTGCATGAGATAATTAATGAATGGAATTCTCAGGTGCCAACCACATCAAGAACTTTTCATAGGTTATCTCAGTTAACTCTTATATAAATGCTAATCAATAATTACTCATTCCCATTCCTGTTTCACAAAAGAAGACTTTGAGGCTCAGAGAGATTAAGTGACTTGCCCAGATAGATGCAAGGACTGGATTCAAATGGGAAAGATTGATGATATGACCACAGGCTCCTGCAGGGTCCCCACACAACCAGTTAAGGGAAAAGCCCAGTTCCTTGCATATGTGTCTGACCTTACAATCACATTCCTTCCACCATATTGTGCTACATCTCAGAATGAAGATGATGCAGTTGCCTGGAAATGGAGATTATCAAATTTTGCCATCCAAGTTCCAGATACTGTATCTCAAGGCATTGAATGGAACTACAAGACACACGGAGCCTTCCACACCCACCACTCCATGCCTCCCTTCCAGTACTTCTCTTCCCATGCCACTAACAGCCCCCTTTCCCACTCAGAAAGAGGGTGCTCAAGTCAGAAGGAATCAGAAAAAGGGGCATGAGCCATCTGGACTCCCACAGAAAGACAGAAGCCTGACCATTATTGCAATCCTTTGTCTTAGCCTAGAAGAGGCCATGATTTTTTAGCTTGGACTTGGAATCAGAATCAGAACCAGTGCAGACTGTTTAAAATACAGACCCCAACATTGCACCCCAGACACCTCCTCCCATCAGTCATTCCACTGTAGTCCATAGACATCTGTCCTCTTTTACAGCCTCCCCAGGGCTTCAGGTGATGTTTTTTTTTTCCTGTATAATTTGGATGATTTGAATCTTTCACAATGCAAATGAAATCAACTACTCTTTCTGTAATAAAATAAACAAATATGTGTGTGTGTGTGTGTCTATATTCGAGATCTCGAACACCCCATGCTGTTCCATCTATTCCAGGATCTTGCTGCTCAAAATTCTCACCCATTTCTTCTTAAGCCTCTTAATGAGAATCTAAGCAATACTGTTTTCCCTGACAAGAGAGGCCAAAGACAGAGAAAAGACTTACAATGAAAGGGAATTAAGATGGGGTTTAAAATGCAGGAAATAGGACATGTGAAGTCGGAAAGCCCTGGGTTTGAATCCTGACTCACTTTTTTTTTTTTTTGCGCACTCAGTGTTCTTAGACAAATGGTTCGGTTTCTCCAAGGTCCGCTTTCCCTCTATACACAATGCAGATAATACTCTCTGTCCTGTAAGACCAGTGTGAGTGCGACACGGGGCCAGCATCTCTCATGCAGACTCAATACCAACCAATGGTGGCTGCTGTTGTCATTAATTCCACTGTTACCAAAACTAATATTTTGGTGATGGACGTCGGCGAGGGTATGTGCTATGGTGAGCACCATGAACTGTGTAAGACTGATGAATCACAGACCTGCACTCCTGAAACAAAGAATACATTATATGGTAATTTTTAAAAAGCTAATATTTTATTAGTATTGATGACCTTTCATTTCCAAGAAATGAATGGGAAGAAAGAAAAGAAATGACAGGGCAACTTACAAAATGGGGCACTGGAGCCCTGCAGGTGGTTGCAGGCGCTTCTCCCAGCTCCCCTTGAGCCAGCTGATCCATCTCCTTCAATGCCGAGAGTTCACAGGCAAGGTGTTCCTCCCATCGCTGGAAAACGGCCAAGTAGCACTCGATAACACAGTTTTATCTCCCTTCTCCTTTTAGAGCTGCCTCAAGAGAAGACGATCAACCACTCTCCAGGTAATTTTTGTGGAAGAAAAGCAGCCTCCAAAATTGGAAGGAGCTTGTGTAACTTTCCAAAGAAAGGGGCATCGTGATCTTCTCACGTTTTGCGGCATGCATAGCATCAGATCGTATCAAGCACAAAGTATAACGGCATCGGAGAGAGGCAAAGAGAAGCAGTCAGCAGTTTCCATCTCCACGTGGATTAACAGTGAGAATTCATCTGTTAATGTCATCTCAGTATATCTTGACAAAAGGGGGACATCCTGGGAGCCCCCGTCAGAGACAGATTCCGAGGAAAACACTCTGATGGATGGCAGTGGGCTCCGGGAGCACCTGTGGAAAGCCAGCTCTCAGTAGCAGGAGCAGGAAATAATAAGGAAGGAATCACAAGACAAATTGCAACACGAAAAAGCGTCCTTTAAAAAAAAAAATAGAGCTTCTGTAAAAATGACATCAGCCAAATGGTTACAAAACAGAAAACTGCAATTTAGTTTGCTGTGGAAAAGTCCTAACAGCCCAGAAGATCCCGCTTCCCTTGCCTATTAGCTCATCTTCCAAGAGAGCATGTACTCCTGGCAGCTCTCACCTCTCCAGGACCGCTGGGGGGCATGGAGAGTTCGGTCAAGCTGAGTGCCTCACTCATTGTCCCCCAGTAGGTAAGAAAAAGCCCAAGTATCTCTCAGGTCCTCTTCTCTATTTGTTCAGACTAGTCCATGTCCCCAGAAGGGGTGATCTGAACACAGAATTGTTCAACCAAGCACACATGGCCTCTTCACATAAGGCGCCAAGGAAAGAATGTTCAGCTGGTGATAGCTAACAGCTCCCAGGGAGAAAGTGCAAATGAATACCAGGGACAAGGCCAGGGAGTGGGGAGAAGGATCTCAGCCAGGTCAATCACGAGGCCACGGGTAATCACAGCCTTCCAGTGGCTTCCCTATCTTGTTTCCCAAAGGAAGGGGCAAGGACTGCTTGCTCTCCTTTGACCTTAAACTTGCTTTAATAACAAGGATAATTTGGGAAACATCTCTTGTATTTTGGATATCTTGGTCTTTTTATTTTTGTGGATTTTATTTCCTGTCATCTTAGCCCCAGGAGAGGGAGAAGGTAGATGCCACCTCAGGAAAAAGCCTGTGATACAGAAAAAGTTCCTGCCAAAACAGGAAGGAGTGGGGAAGAAAGGAAAAGAGAAGGATTCTGTCCTCTACTCTTTTCCCTTCTCTCCTGTGCATATGTGATCAAATCTGCAGAATCCCAGACAAGTTTTGCAAAAATGCTAGAAAATGAAGCTTGTTTTGTGCCTTCCCAGACACAGACGGAAAAACTTTCAAGAGCCCCTAGAGAATCCCCATATCCAACATGGCACCGCTCTAGCCATAGGTGGGAAATGTCAGAGAGGTGAAGCAATGTCAGAACAGGGCAAAGGTCCCCCTCAGTTCTCCTCAGAGCCAGGGTTGGGGTAGGAGAGCTCCTTCAGTGCCCCCTGGGCCTAGAGAAGGTCACCAGTGGTAGATAGGACATGTCTGCCAGCCTCAGGAGACAACCCAAACACACAAATCTCACCCTCTTTCGAAGCTGTGAAGTAGACCACTCCAAGGAAGAGGAGGAGGACAGATCTCCAACTCCGAGATGCTGCAAAGTAGTGGCCAACTCCACGCCTGAAAATCATGATGATGCCACCTGACAAAAGCAAGACCGCCAGTCAGAGGCCAGTGAGAGAAGACAACAGTGACCAAAGCCAGTGAAGAACCAACAGAGCTTTGGCAGGTGTGGATCATCAGGGGATAAAAGCACAGCCCCTCTAAAAAAGCCAGCATGGCCATTCTCACCCCAGTGGGCAGGAGTACCAGAACCCTAGTTCTAGACAAGATGAGTGATACCACAACAAAGACCTGTGAGGGACACAATGATAACCAGCCAATCCAAGCCTCTGTGCATACTTGACAATAAGCAGGACTTAATTTAAACTGACTCTGTATCCATTCCAGAGCTTAACATGGGCCATGGCTATGTAACCACAGTAGACACTCAAACATAGGTCAAGCCCACATTCTGCAATAATGATGTGCATGTGAAAAACATTAAGAAAACACATTTCTATGCCGAGTGAAATAAGTCAAGCAGAGAGAGTCAATTATCATACGGTTTCACTTATTTGCAGAGCATAACAAATAACACGGAGGACATGGGGAGATGGAGAGGAGAAGGGAGTTGAGGGAAATTGAGGGGGAGATGAACCATGAGAGACTATGGACTCTTTTGAAGGGGTGGGGGGGTGTGGGAGGTTGGGGGAGCCAGGTGGTGGGTATTATGGAGGGCACGCATTGCATAGAGCACTGGGTGTGGTGTAAAACTATGAATTCTGTTACGCTGAAAAGAAATTTTAAAAAATTTTTTTAAAAAGGGAAAAAAAAG
The DNA here is from genome assembly GCA_004024625.1 of Mellivora capensis. NCBI lineage: Eukaryota > Metazoa > Chordata > Mammalia > Carnivora > Mustelidae > Mellivora > Mellivora capensis. The sequence continues at coordinate 57,588 of PISX010009188.1, read as the reverse complement.
AAAACACATTTCTAGCATTTTTTGTTGAAAATCTAAATAGTTTTGGGCCAGAGAAAGGGTAGTCCCAAAGTTCAAATGACCCCTTGCAGTACTAAATTGAATTCTGATCTTTACTTCCTGAGGATACGTTTTAGCTGCTTTATTTATGTTTTTTTCATAAAGGAAGACATGGCAGGGAGGAGGCAGCATCCCTGGCAAGCCCCAGCCTCCTTGGAGCAACACTGCAAGAAAAGCTTGCATTCCTAGGATAATAAGTAGCCTTTTAAAAATTTCACAAGGATACACAAGTGGTAAGTGTGAAAACCAAACTCTGAACCCAGAGTCTTCCCTTTACAGAATCCCACAGTTGCATATGAGAGGCCACGGTGTTGAAAGGTCCCACTCACAAACTGTCTGGCTCTCATTTATTCACTCGTACATGTGACCCTTCACTGCAGAAGATTCTTGGAAACAGGAAGCTTCTTGCTAAGGGAGGAGCTCGTGATAAGACTGTTCGACAGCGGGCATGAACTCTAGAGGATGGCAAATTTTCATCTAAAATCCTATGGTACTAGATATTAGTTGATGATGATAGGATAAAGTTAACAAATCCCATCTCAACTTTTATGAAGGCAATATTGGGTCAAGTGGAAAGATTAAAGAAAAAAAGTTGTTTTAATTGAAATGGACTTAGCAAAACTGACCCTAAATAATCCCAAACAGTGTGCTCTGGAGGAGAGAGCCAAAACTATCTGGCTTTGTGCAAGGGGTTCTTTGCTTTCCTTGAGTCCCAAGGTAGGTTAATTAGGCACAGAGGGACACAGTAGAACCATGGGTCCCATTCCAACTCTACCCAGCCTTATGTTGTGTTGTTCTGCCCCCCAAAGCTCCTTCAAGCCCCCAAGGGGAGAGAGAAGTACGTGAAAAGGGCAAAGCAATGCACCGGCTCCCCAGAAGAGCACGGTCCCGCCCTTCCTGGACCAGGTGTATGTTGATTGCAGGATCGAGGGCTGTCCAGAAAGCCCTCTGTGGCCCCAGCCAGGCTGTCTTCTCTGCAGGTGCTGATAGGGGCTAACCATCACCCTCTCCGGCCTCTAGCTAGGACAGCCTAATCTTGGAGGAACACAATAAGAATATTCTCTGCATCAGCTGAGAAATCTCCTTATAAACAACTTTTCAGGGAAGTGGTAAAAATGAGTCTGAACAAATCATTGGCATAACCAATGTATTAGGTGATTTCAGAAAAATAACTGTAATGTCATTTCTAATGGCCTTGCACAAGTGGGGAGAAAGGCTTGGAGGCCCCTCCATTGTGTTCTGCCCAGGGAAGGGGAGGTGGCAGAAGCCCAGGCCCCCCCATGATCTTGGGGGCTGGGTTCCAGCTGTCCTGCAGGGTGCCTGCTAGTGGCACCATGGGGTTCCATGCAGTGCCTACAGAATCCAAAGATTCCTTCCCCGGGATCTTCTTTGTATACATAATAGATGGCTTTGTAAACATAACTCTGCAGGATGGTGTTTATTGGGCTTTCTTTAAAAATTCTTCAAGGATATATCAACAACCCTTTGAGCCCAGAGAATTTGAGAGAGTCAAACTGCTGTGTTCGCAAGTATCTCCTCACCAGTAGCTTTGATCTGCATTTGTATTTGTATAGTCAGGGGTTACATTCATTCATTCCTTCATTCAGGACAAAGCCTCTGAAAACCGTCAGAGAAAAATCTGACAGCAAAATATCCTGTGCTGCTTTCAAAAGTGGATCATTTTAGGAATGCTTATCTTTGCGGTTGCCCTGCTGTAAAATACACAATTCAGGGGCTTTTGGGGGAGAGAGGTTGCATAGAGGAAAGTGGGCTCAGCTGCACCCCCAGATCCATTTACTAAGTACCTTTGTCTCTCCAGGGGTACAGGCGAGCACCTCTAACAGGGGTGAGGGAGACAGCTCACTCACCTCTCTATCCCTAGCCCTTAACCTCACACCTGATCCATAGCTGGTACGAGAAGAAAGCAAAACAATGAATGAAAGGATATGTCCAGTAAGTGGGAATGATAAATAAAGGTCCTGCCAACATCACCAGATGACTGTGCACGTGGGCAAGGAGAACAAGCCTACGTTCATTATTGATTCTTCCAGGCAAATTCTACAGATCTACCCTTCATTTTGAATTCAGTGTTCTGTATGACAATGTACTCCTTGATGCAGACCATCTTTGCTCATGGACTCAACATTCTTGGAGAGCAGGGACGGTGATGCTTATCTCTTTGTCCTCATGCCAGGTACAGACTCTCAGGGGTGGTGCTGAGAATGCACCCCTGAAAACATCTCGCTGGGCCCTAGTCCTGGTGGTCAATCCTTGGGGGCCTCAACTACTACAGCATCAGGGGAAACAGACTTGTCCCTGAGCAGCAGTGGTAAAAAATTAAGCTAACTGTCTTCATTAGGATAGTCAGAGGTACGAAGGAGAAAACGTGGGCCCAAAGGGCATGTATAATGAGGCCCCAAGGTTGGAGGTGGGGGTGGCAGGGGCAGTGCCAGGGAAGATTAAGCTGATTGTACTGGGCAGGGGGCAGAGGGGTTCAGGCTGTTGGCACCCCAACTTCTCAGCATCGTTAATGCCTATTTCTTTCAACAGCTAAAGAGATCCGTGCTCCCTGGCAGTTAGCAGAGGAGTTTGTCAGGATGAGAAATCCACTCAGAAACATTTTACATCTTTCACACAATTGGCTCTTTCACAATGTAATTGTGTCAAAAGCAGAGGCATGCAAGTACTCCCCAGGTATCGTGAGGCAGTTTCTACTCAGATCTTTACAATGGTTGCCAGGTTCTCTGCATTACCTTGATTTCCACAAAAGGAAAAGGGTAGTGGGATACCCTGGGACCATCATCAAAGCAGGAGATATAAATACTTTATTCACCATCAACAGGAAAAGGTATTTCCAGTCTCATGTTATCTTTCTCGAAGGAAAAAAAAACTTTCTTGTTTTCAAGGCCTTAGTAATATAGGTGGCCAAATATAGCCATCTTCCACATCAGGGTTGGCTAATATATGGCCCTTAGATCACCAGGGCTCCCTTCCATATCCAGGACAGACCCCGCTTACCAGTTACTACATACTGAGACAGCCTCAGAATCCTTTTCAACACCACCTTTCAGGCAGTCATTCCAATCAAGTGATAGAAATGATTGAGATTTGCCCCCACTCTTCTAGATGCTTTATGAGTCAACCTCATTGGCCTAACTTCTTGCTGCTCACTATCCCGTTGACATTTTTTCCTGCCCTTTCTTCCACTAACAGAACCTTAATTTACTTCAGGGAACCGTCCACCCTCCTCATTTGCAGATTAATAATTCTGCCCCTGTCTCTGGAAGCAGGCACATGGGTCAGGCCCGGCTGTTCAGAACATTGAATCTCTCCAGCCACAGAGTTGATACCAGGGATGCCCATAGGTTCTAACCTGGTCCAAAGAGGCTCAGTCTCGGGACTTAAATCAAGACCACAAGGAAAAGGAAACATACTTTTACTTGTGCACTTGAGCTCATGAAACTGTAAACCCTCAGCCACGGGGAGAAAACCTTCCCCAAAGCGATACCAAGTCGGAGATCCTCACAGATGAGTGAGAGAGGGTGTGTGAGTCCCTGTGAGTCATGACATCATCTGTTTCTCTGTCTTCTGCTGTTCTTGCTTTGTTTTGTTTACCACTTTCAAATATACAATGTGGTTTTATTAACTGCAGTTACCAGGCTGTACATTACAGGACTTAATTCTTTTATAACCGAAAGTTCCTACCTTTCGACCACCTTCGCCCGTTTTACCATCCTCCTCCCTACCCCCTTGCTTTTGAAAAACATCTCCTGATGCATTCGAACCTAGATCTGTCTCTGCCCTCTTCAGTTATGTGAAGCAAAGAGAAGCAAGCTGGCTTGAGTTGAGTTTCTGTCACCTGGAACCGAAGTCACCCGCATGGGCACAATCACCTACTTCAACGGGATTCTTTTCTTGGCTAGGAATGGCCTCCAGCAGGAGTCAGATAGTTTAAAATTGGCAGGCCCTACCCCCGGTGAGGCGAGTCAAGGCACACTGAGAAGAGGCCAAGACCATGTACTCCCCACATCCAGAAAGCTGGAGCTCAGCTGACAAGTGCCGCCCCTGGAGGAAGTAGTCATAGAAGGGATATTAACAAAGAAGAGATGCAGAAGGAGGACACTCACCACTGGCAGCTCAGAGCTGCCCCACAGTGCCTTTCCTGGGCACAACCAGGTCTCCAGGCACTAGCAGCCCTGCCCCTGGGGCTTTGATTTGCCAGCTCAACCTCCACAGACACAACTTGGACAAGCAAGCCCAGGACCTGTAAAGTCCTCTCCCCAGCCCTCTGCTTGAACCATGTTCTTCACTCTCCTCCAGAAACCCTCAGGGTTTATCCTTCCTTGCACCTCCCATGTTTCCCTTTAGATCAACCTGCTATACCATCTTCCTGCACCACTGGGTCTCACCAGGATCCATCATTCACCCTCTCCCTCTGACTCTGCAGCTGCAGGGTTTAGGCTCCCCGTCATTGGTGAAAAGTTCCCAATGAGCTGACCTAGTTCCTAAAAACAGAACCTTGACACATGTCCATACTCTCTAGTTCACTTAGCCCGCAGATGAAGGTAGATTAGGGTTTTGCTACATATCAGGGCTCCTTCTGGATAGAGGTGAGTTTGCTTCTGAATCTTTGCTCCTCTTATTATAGAAGCCAAAACATTGCCAGCATTCTCCCTGTTATGCAATATTGAGGGTTAAAATATGAATCGGGAATAATCATGTACGCATAATTTATAATTCAGATATTCTGGGTATTATGTCAAGAAAATACACATATTTCAAATGGTAAATTCCTCTTCTTTTCCAGAGAACTCACATTTCAGTGATCGTACCAAAGGGGACATTTGGGTTCATTTCTAAGCTTGTGCCAAGAGAAACAAAAGAGTGCAATTTAGCTCCCACTGTTAATAACAGATGTCCCCTTCTGGATACTTTGTCAAACCTCTTAACAAACACATGTGTCCTGCTCACTCCTTGGCTCTATCACTCTTCTGGCTCTCACTGGAACGCGTTTCACGCCTAAGAGAAAACATCAGCAAGAGAAAGAATCTGGCATTTCTATAAACCCAAACCACTCTAACAAATCCCATGGAGAGTTGTTTCCCTTGACAGCTTTCGAGGAATCTCTGGAAACTTATTAATTTTTAGGAACTAGTTTCCAGCAGGACGTAAGCCATTTTTAAAGGACCAGTTATATCCTTGTTCTATACTTGGAAACTGCCCATTCGAGCAAGAACAATCATGAAAGCTTTCTAGTGATGGTAAACCTCTCCTCCAATTCCAGGTGTGTTCTCTATCTCCTTTCTCAATTCACTCATAGCTAGCTCACAGAAACCCTCCTTCCTTCTCTATCCCTACTTCGCCTTCTTGTCACATGACTGCACGGGTGCTGCTTGCCAGGTGCTTTGAGCTGGGTATTGTCTGTCGGGAATTGTCACTATCTCTGCTCTGCTAAGTTCTCCCATATGGCACAGGAGCAGAAGGTCACAAGCCGTATGTCCCAGACTCGCTTGCCAGCATTGTTCGCTTTTCACATCTTCTAATGAGCAGCGATCCTGACGATCTGGAAGGTAGGAAGAAGTGGAAGCTTTCATTGCTCCAGCAAGCAGGCAGGCACAAGGCTGTGGCAGACACCAAGCGTGGGCCTCTGGGGCAGCTTCTAGAAACTCTGCTGTGAATCACGCCTTTCCGTGTACAGCAGCTGAGATTATCAACAACTTTTTCTTATGTTTATGTCCCCGGGATGCATTGAGCTCTGCCGAAGGTTATGAATCTGCAGGGGGGTGGGGGGACGGCAGACAATGCAAGGTTGTGGAAATAGAACTTGCGGACCCCACATTCCTTTATCAGTGAAGCACCTGGGTGAGAACACTGCAGAGTTCATTTTGGGAAGACTGACTGTCGGACAGGAGAGGAGGGACCTCTTTGGCTGAGAAGGAAAGCTCAATCTGCAGGATCAAACCGTGCCTGCAAAGAGAGGGGGGTCAGAGGTACAGATCCGCACTGAGTCCTGAGCCATAACCAATGGCTTGGCTCCATGAGTGAAGGCTTTTGGAAGGAGTAGGATCAGGGAAGTGGCGGCAATGAGCTCTGAGGAACAGGTAGAGACATGAACTTGTCAGAATGAGCAGAGTCTGAAGAAGATACCCTGTATTCCATTCAACATTTTACCAAAGGGCATCTACTACAGACATTGTCTCACTAACCAAGCAGAGAAGGGAATCCAACCTAGACAAGTCAGCCTCTTTCTCCACCTCCCCCAGCTCCTGAGCTCTGTGGCTAGGACAGAGATTGAAATTATGCCTTGATTCAACAGCACAGACCTCTGGAGGCTATTATGATTGCCAAATACCCCACCTGCCAAAATCAGAGATGGAAACTGTGTTCACAATATGGCATCATTCCCTAGAGAACCGGCCAGACACCTGGTGGCAGTTAGATTACATCGGGCCCCATCTAATGAAGGGTCAGCAATTTGTCCTCACTCGAATAAACTTGCTCTAGATTTGGATTTTCCTTCTCGGTCCCCAATGCTTCTGCTGGACCATCATCCCTGAACTTACTGAATGCCTTTGTTGTTATCATAATGTTGCTTCCACATAACATTGCTTCTTGCAAAGAAACTCATTTCGGCAGAATGAGTAAGGCAATGGACTTGTGCCCTTGGCATTCACTGTTCTTACTGTTTCCCTACTATGCAGACACAGCTGACCTTCTAGAAAATTGCAATGGCCTGTTAAAAACTCAGTTATGGCACCACCTCAAAGACACTGCCATGCAGAGTCAGGAAGCAATACAATAAAATGCAGCATATGCTGTGAACCAGCAACCAATACAGGACTCTTTCTCTGACAGCCAAAATGCAAATGCAGAAGATCTAGGCAATGAAACCAGGAGTGGCCACCCTTGCTGTTACTCCTATAGCCAACTTGCAAAAAATTCTTTAGGATTTTACTCATTTATTTGAGAGAGAGAGAGTGCATGAACGGAGGGGAGAGGCAGAAGAGCGAGAGATGTGGGCTCCCCTGCTGAGAGGGAGCCCAATGTGGGGCTCAATCCCAGGACCCTGAGATCAAGACCTGAGCTGAAGGCAAACATTTAACTGACTGAGCCACCCAGGCACCCCTCAACTTGCAAAATTTTTCTTCACATCTGCATAACTTTGGAGTCTGCTGGTTTCGAGGTGTTTGTTTCCAAGGCAGTCATGTATTCACTGGAGGGAAACAACAATTGTGCCATTGAACTTGAACTTGAGATGGCTACCTGGCCATTCTAAGTGCCTCCTTCCACTAATCCAACAGGCAAAGGAGAGGGTTACTACAGCAAGTTTAATGATAGCTCCTGATTACCAAAGAGAGATACAGCTTCTGTTAAACAATGGGAAGTGAGGGATGCCTGGGTGGCTCAGTTGGTTGGGCGGCATCCTTTGGCTCAGGTCATGGTCCCAGCGTCCTGGGATCGAGTCCCACGTCGGGCTCCTTGCTCGGCGGGGAGCCTGCTTCTCCCTCTGCCTCTGCCTGCCACTCTGTCTGCCTGTGCTCGCTCTCTCTCTCTCTCTCTCTCTGACAAATAAATAAAATTAAAAAAAAAAAAAAAACAATGGGAAGTGAGGAGAATATGCCAAGAATCCAGAGTATTCTCTGGGGAGCCATCTGGTGATTCTATGTTCAATGGCAAAAGTTACTGAAAACCCACAACAACCCAATGCAGTGAGTACCATCAAGGGTACAGATTCTTCAAGAGGAGACCTTCAAGTCATCACACCAGGCAAAGACAATGAACCGCTAAAAGGCTGGATAAAGGGAAGGCAAAAGGGCAAAGGGAATTTGGAATGGATGGTGGAAAAAATAACTTACCAATACCAACAATGGTCACATAACCTGCCACATCAACAGGGGCCACAACAACTACGCATATCCCTCTATTATTATTCATATATTTGTATATATTGACCAATTTTCTTTCCCACCTACCATTCCCTTATTATTTTATATGTATTGTGATGTTCGTTTAACTTTATAATGTAGTTTTGACATGATAAGATATTAAAGGACAATGGTAATTGGTTGGATGGGCCATGAGCATCCCTCCAAGCCAGTATGCTGTGGCATCCATGCCTTAGTTTCTCCTATTTCATGGCAAGAATGAGATCACCTTTGTTGTAAGAGAGTTGCATCGTTATTATATAGAAGCATGTGTCTGTTGTCCTTGTTCTTTGGTAGTTCTAACCAGAAGAGAGGTGTGTTCATGGATACTGAGGAGGTAAAGAGGTGGTCTGTGCAGGACGGCAATAGAGGGGCTCAGCACTGTCCCTGTTCTCTTCACCTCTACCCTGCAATGCAAGGCCTCAATATCTGAGAGCCACACTTCTCAAATTCTCTTCAAACAGTCTTCCCTTAAGACTGCCAAGGAGAGGCACACCCGCAAGACTGGGAAGGCAAAATGATGATGGAGGGAAGGCAAGTGGGACTTGATTATTGGCAGATAGGTTTTGTCATCAGCTCCCAAATAACCCTGAACACAGAACGTGACTTCCTTACCTCTGGCATTTAATGAGAACTTGGAAAATACCTCCTTGACTAGATGGATGAATAAATAACCAGATGGATATATAATGATTGGGTGGATGGATGGATTCATGAAAGGAAGCTGAGGCAGAAAACATACTGTATAATCAAGAAACTTGATGTTAGAAGGAAAATTTTGAATAAAAATAAGCATAGTTGCATCAATTGATGCTTTTGGCTTTAACTATAAATGACAGAGCATCCAAAGTTAAAAGAACATTTCAACTCAAAAGAGAAATCCACGAAGGGGAGAAATTCAAATGTGCTAGAGAGAATGGTGATCACTATTAATGTAAATTCTCAGACTACATGGGAAAATGTGGGCTCCACAGGGAAAGACAGAACAGGGATTTGGGATTTGGGGAGAGTTCTGTCTACTGACGTTTAATACAGCCTCACTATTTTAGACGCATTCTCAGTGCTGACATGAAAACCTGGGGAGACGACTTGGGCTCCTAGAAGAACTTTTTAGCCAGTAGAGATAATTAACCGTGATAGTGGGAGCCTCTGTCCACAAGAAGCATTTGTGCAGCAGCTAGATGGACAGATCTGGAAAATACTATAAAAAGGATTCTTGATCTGGCTGGGAGGTAGACAAAGATTCTCAAACCCTTTCCAAACACTTCCAGGTTGCTTTTTCCCCTCCCGGGGTCAATGTGATATTTACAACTGGCCAGGACACGGAGACGTACCTGCAGGACGACTTGAGATACTCGGCCAGCTAGAAGGGGAGCTATTTTGGGGCAGGGGCCCATCCCCACACTCCTCAACTCACCACACATAAGTAGTTGCTTACTTGGCACATGCAGGAGGGGGTCGAGAGGAAGAGTGTCTGATAAATAAAGCAGTCTAATTAATAATGCGACTGTCAAGTGCCTGCAATGCTAATTTCAACTAGTTGGCTTCTCACACACGCCCCAAATAGGCCACCGTGTCGCCGAAAGTGAAGTCGTTTCTAAATTATCCTTTTAAGAGGAAGACAAGTGCACAAACTGGAGGGAGATGAGGAGGCCGCTGGAGGTTGAAACAGTATCTGAAATTCAGAGTTTGCTCCTCTGATCTTTCTTTTTCAAAGATAATCTCAGCCCCGCACCACCCCCTGAGGCTGAACAGCAGTGGAAGTGACAGCTCCTTGCCTCACACTGGAAACCCTTCTACAAATTGCATTCAGATTTGAATTCAAAGGTGTCATGCTGAATGAACCCTCCAGCAGAGCCAGAGTTTAAATGCCTAACGGGGCTCTGACTTTCTTTGAGCTAAGCAGGTCTCTGGATTTCCAGCCACTAAATCTAAGACCTGAAAGGAGAGGTGATCCTGGCAAAGGTTCTGGTTTCAGACCAGCTCTGGATTTCCTTCCCAATTGTACTGCTTTCCAGCTGTGTGGGCTTGGGCAAATCGCTCCACGTCTCTGAGCTTCCATTCTTCATTTATGAAGCTTGGACGGCCGTACATTTCCACTGCACTGATGCAAAGATTAAGTGAGATAATGTGTGTGAAGTTACGAATACAGAGTAGGCTCTCACAAAAATATAGCAGTCTCTCACAAAAATAATATTTTATCCACCATCAAACCTTAAAATCATTGATGATTTGAAATCCAAAGGTCTATTGTGTTTCCCTCAAGTCCTGGCATTTCTTCATTCTTCAGTGGGACTTGGCATCTATAAAGTGTTATGGTGGATAACGGCGGGCTCAGGTACGCATTCAGCAAACATTCAGCAAACGTTCAGCAAGTAACAATTAACATTAATCAGCACCAAAGACGTGCCATGCCCATGACTCATGCTGTGGCTCTAGAGATAAATAAGACGTATGTCCTGCCCTCAAGGAGTCCATGCCACGTCTTTATCTAGGCCAGACAGAAAAGTTACACCACTTTGTTATTGTCATAAGAGCCACTTGGGGTCCTGCTATTCCTGGATTTGTAACTGTTAATGTTGTCCGGCAGCTGGCTTCTGGCCCAAGACAGGGCCATGCTCAAGGATTCAAAGGCAGTCATTGAACCCAGCCCCACAGACTTAGGAATGCTTTTCACCAAACTGACAGCTAAAGAGAAGGTGTTTCTGGAACACACATGGCACACAGGTTTCCAGCATGGCACACCATAGTCACTGCTCAGGGTTGCTGGGGGGTGTTGGCAGCGTGTTTCCACAGTGTTTCCTTTTCATCTACTGCTGAGTGACTCACATTTGTTCCCCAGTCAACAAGCATCTCTTGAGCACGTACTATGTGCCAGACACGATGGCAGGTGCTGTGAAAACAGAAGAGAGATTGACAGTCCCTGTGCCTGAGGATCTCATAGTCCGATGGTGCAGACACACGGGTCAGATGCAGAAGTGGATGGTATAGTGCCTAGATCCTGTGGCGGGGAGCTGGACCGCACAGGGGAGGGCTCCCACACCCAACGGCAGCCATCAGAAGATGGAGCGTGACCGCAGTGAGGTGAACCAAGGCTAGGACACAGACCACAGTGAAAGGTGAAAGGATCCTCAAGTGTATAAGCCAAGAGGCATGAAACAGTGCAAGACTTTGGGTTGGTGCCCTCTGGCTGCCCCAGAGTCTGAATGTAGAGGGGTGGCAAAGGGTAATGTGGAGAAGTAGACATAAGTGAGACCACCCACTTCCTCTAGATAGCCCAGATGTGTCCCCCTGTGTAAACAGTAATTAAAACAAGGAAAGTCTATGTCGCTCTTTTTAGCATATGGCCCACGAATAAAAGACCTGGATGACTCTAGTGGGTGAGCCCTAGATTCTTGGTTGAATCCTTACCTACACATTTGGGGCCCACCCTGTAGTGCAGAGCAGGGAGCTATGGTCTACCTAATGAACTCAGCTTGAATCCAAGAAACGTTTCATGTGCATGTCATCTGTGTCCTTCCCAGGGTTAGTCCACCAGTACCAGCTCCTTCCTGGAACACAGTGGTCACCATTACTCCCGCCAACCCAGAGCTCACTGGATCACTCTCCTGGTGTTTCCACTCTGGGTTCAGAGAAAGATTAACACCTTGTTTGTTGGTCTGGCTATCACCTGGATTGTCATCACCAACTTTTTGACTCCTCAGTGCAAACCCAGCACAGCTTCAGGAAGGGGCAGAATGTAGGAGAAAGTGTAGGGGCTCTGGGGACAGAGTCTGGCTTTCTCATGGACAGTCCCATGCACCGTCTAGGTGATGTCGATGTAAGGCTAGGCAGGGCCCTTTGCAAATCCAAACCTCATTTTCCTGCTACATAAATGGTGATATTGATATATCCCCACTATATATTATATAGAAGTGGGGATATTAACGTATCTCCACGTTGGGATACGTTGGGAGAGACCACCACCAGGCAAGCGCCTGGGGATAGGACTTTGTTCTCCTTTCTTCCATACTTCTTTTTTTTTTTTAAGATTTATTTATTTATTTATTTATTTGACAGAGGAAGATCACAAGTAGGCAGAGAGGCAGGCAGAGAGAGAGAGGAAGGGAAGGAGGCTCCCTGCTGAGCCGAGAGCCCGATGCAGGGCTCAATCCCAGGACCCTGAGATCATGACCTGAGCTGAAGGCAGAGGCTTCAACCCACTGAGCCACCCAGGCACCCCTCCTTTCTGCCATACTTCTAACCACTGATGATTATCTGGCAGATGGAGAAATATCATGAAATTTTTAAGAATAACTGAATAATTGTAGGCCTAGTGCCTGATAGAGCAGAGAGGCGGCTCCTCCCAAGACCATATTTTTCTCATCCAAGCAAGGAGGTGGTGAATATGCCTGCCGCTTTGCAAAAGGCTCTCTAACAGAAAACCTTGAACTAGTCCTAGGTGTGGCAGGCAGATGAAGCGCACATGCCAGAAACAACAAACCCGCGTGATCAGCAGGCGTGGACCCCAACTCATATCAGGCTGCATCCTTCAGACAAAGCTTTAAGTCTTTGTTTAGCAATTAGATTATAACGTGTTGGCTGAGTGGACAAGTGATTAAATTTATCCAGGGAAACCATGAGGGAAAAAGAAAAATCATGCCTCGCGCTTTTTCCAAACCTTTGCGCACACTATCCCGCAAGGTAGGTAATGGAGTACCTTTCAATGCCATCTTTGACTGACACGGAAACTGAGGCTCACGGAGGTCATGTAAGTAATAAGCACATGTAAGTAAAAAGGCTGGCACAGAATCCACACCTCCAGCTCCCAGAGGTTGTTCTTTCCTCCATGGGCACCGAGCTGTCCACCTGCAGCCCTGCCATAATCTAGACATTGTTTAATTTAAGCCCAGCAATGGAGCACCTGGGTGGCTCAGTGGGTTAAGTGTCTGCCCTCCGCTCAGTTCCTGATCCCAGGGTCCTGGGATCAAGACCCTGTCCGTCTCCCTGCTCAGGGGAGAGCCTGGTTCTCCCGCCCCTCCCCCTGCTCATGCTCTCTCTCTATCTCTATCTTTCTCTCAAGTGAATAAATAAAATCTTAACAATAAATAAATAAGAGAAAATGTTTAATTTGAGCAAGAAAGGAAATAGCATTTTCTAGGGTCAGTAGTTCTGCCTACCATGCAGATACCGCTTTTCCCTTTCCCCTTTAAAAGCCACGCCAAGATGGTTTCCTGCCAGCTGAAGGCACTAGTTCCCTGTTCAATAAGAAATCTTCTGTAGAAAAGAACAAATATTTAAGATGGGGGATTTTTTTTTCCCTTCGAGCAGAGCTAAGCAGGGGATAAAGACGTGCTATAATCTTCCTCGTTTGTATGCGAGGAGGAGAGTTTGGATCTACATTCTTGTAAACCTGGAAGAGTCAGATAACTGACATTTCTTAATCCAGGAGCTCAAATTTCAACCGGATGTAGCTCTTCTGTGGTGCAAGACAGATGTGGCATCCAGAAGTACTATTACGGGTTGTAGAGAACAGGGAAAGTTCAGTTTGTACTTACATGGCAATGAACGGATACCTGACTGTATGCCAGGATACCAAGAATTATGAATCCAGGGGGACAAGAATGTTTTTGTTTTTGTTTTTTTTCCTGGAGAAACCAATGAGTGACACCAATACCACAATGACTCAGGAGAGACCATGTGTGCCCTGATGTCACAGAAGGAAAACCAGACATAAAAATCTAGAATAAACATTACAGGCCAAGACTGAAGTGAAGGCGGAAAGGTTACCGTCGACAATGTGGATATAAAAATATCAATCTGCAATATAATTATAAATAAAACGGTTGTTAACTTTTACAATGCCTATATATATTTATGTAATGTCAAAGCGTACACACCGCCAATCTTTATATCAACTTTTATATCAGCGTTCTGAGAAAAACACCGTATTTCCTGGCGCTTTTTGTAAAATAATAGAGAGGCTGTGGTCATAACCATCCTTCAGACGCGTAGATGGCATCTGTGCGTGTGTAAATGGCGCGTGTGCTGTGTAGTTAGGCATAAATAACTCACCAGAGACGCCAGATATGGCCAGAACAGCATTGCCACTTTGACCTTTAGCAGAAGCAGCATGAAAATATCATCCCTGAGTCCACATGCTTTACCCTGCCCCCAATTCGGGAATGTGAGAAGGGAGAAACCGAAGCCCTGAACACTTCCCATAGTTATCACTGAGCACAAAGATCGGCTGGCCTGGAGCCAGGGAGGCTGATCTGAAGTCCCGACCCTCCACTAGCCAGTTTGGTAATCTTGAGGCAAATCAAACATTCGCTTTAGGTCTCTCTTCATAACAGAGATTTCAGTGTATGGGGAAGATGAAATCCAAAATCATGTGACTTTCTGAGACACTGGACCAGAAATGCTGTGTCAGGGTAAAGGCTGACACAAAGAGCTGATCAAAGAGGTAACCTGAGAAAGTGGCTCAGCTATTCCAAGGACAAAATTGTCACCAGCTTTTGAAGACCTCGTGGGTGACAGCTGTCCTAAAGGGCACCACTCTGCAGGGGAAGCAACCCCAGCTCTCTGGCCATGGGGCTGGGTTTAAATTCTGACCCCAGCACTTACCAGCTGTGTGACTACAAGCCAGTCACTTAATCCTCTCTGAGCCTCCTTGTCATCCATAAAATGAGATCAGCCATATCCATGTAATGACATTGTGAGGATTAAAAATCCGTGAGTAACACAATGCCCCCTGTGTAGTAGTAGATGGCTACTTCTCCTCTTCCTTCCCACCTGAGTTCATTTATGAGTTACACTGGGAAAAAGCTTCAGCGTGTCTGCAACATGTCAGCCATGATGTGTTGTCATGAGGACCCCATGACATAACGGGTGTGAAGACATTTTGAGTATCTCACTTAAATCACACATTGTCTCTGGTGTTTTTTTAGGAAAGATACTTTAGTAAAAGTAGGTAAATGTGTTATGGAGACATAGTAATCAATATCATGCATCACGGGAGAGGGAGGAAACCTTTCTCTGCCCACTTCATCTTTTAACCTTGGTCCACAAAGAAGACCCTCTTCCTACATAGTGAACTTCTGGAAAAGACTTTCCACCTGCTCTGTCCTCACTCCGATTTTCTCTTCTCCATGAGAAAAATAACAGTGAAAACAAGGCTTTTTGCGAAGACTTCTCCAGCCAGCCAGAGGCAAGGAAATGGAGCCAAGAGAAAGGGGCAGGCCTGCATTCTCCCCCAGCTACGGACCCAACAGGCCAGCTGAGTGACACGAGGGGCATGTCTACAAGACAAGCCCAGGTGTGCCCGCACATGGCAACAAGGAGCACAAGAAGGAGCACTGGATGAGGTGGCTGAGGTGGGAATCCTGCCTTTGTTTGATCAGTTCTCTCTCAGTACTTGGGCATGGCTCCTGGGGAGCCACTGTCAGATTACATGGCCCAGCATTAAACTCCCAGTCTCTGCCACTCACTCGTCACCAAGGGCTGGGTCCAGGTCGGAGTGTGGAAACTACATCTTGCCTCAGGCCTAGAATCTGTTCTCCGTGCTGGGGTTGACCTGAGCTTTGCTTTCGGATTCCTGGGAAAGGTCCAGGTTAAAAAAAAGCTACGTGTCATTTTCCTTTTGACCATAGAACACTCTAAACCCCTCAGAGTAAACTTAGTTTGTTTGGATGCCTAAAAGAGATGACATCAACTTTTATTATAATTGCTTACAGGCAGGCCTGGTGGTGCTCAAACCGTTGTCCTCCTTCCAGCAGCATCGGTCACCTGGGAAATTGCCCGGCGTACCGAACCAGACACCCCGGGCATGGGGCCCAGCAGTCTGTTTGAACAAGCCCCCCAGGTGATTCTGAGACATGCTCAAGTCGGAGACCCCAAATCACAGAAACCATCAATCACCCAACCAGTCAATTTTACCAGGCCTACTATGTACTACAAACAAAGCCTTGACACACTTTTCAGGGTAAAGACTGACATAAGATGAGCCCCCATCCGCACCCCAGCACACAGAGAAATTAATTTCCTCATACAGGAAGTCCATGTTTACATGGTACCTAACACCTACGTGATAACCATCTCAGCAAGTATCCACAGGAAACACACCCTGGTGACGTTTTCCCACTGCTAGGGACTCTCCATCACTTAGGATTAACAGAAACATCCTTGGAGAAGAGCAGGGAGAAGCCGGAAGCTTACAGCTAAAGTAAGTGCTTGTCACATTTTGTCTTCCTCACCTCCTCCCACCTGTCTCCTCCTAAGCACGCGCACGCGCGCACACACACACACAAACGCGCAAGCACGCGCACACCTACACACACCCTGCGGGACAAGCCGCCAGCCCCATCAGTTAAGGTAAACCCAGCACCAGCAGGATTCTGGGGCTATGGGGAGCAGGACCTCCGTGCTCTGCAGACTCATTACTCGTGTCGCGATGAACAGGAGTGGTAGTGCGGCTCAACACAAAACATAGTCTAGTCTTGACAAAGATGCAACTTTTTAGAGCAGCTCACAGCAAAATTGAGAAGCAGGTACAGAGGTTTCCTCTAGCCCCCCGCCCCCATGCAGGGTTAGGCTCCCCCATTATCAACATCCCCTGCCACAAGGCACATTTGTTACCACCGATGAACCTGCATGGACACATTTTCCCTCAAAGTCCCTAGATTACCTTAGGGTTCACTCTTGATGCTGTATGTCCTATGGCTTTGGACAGATGTATAATAACACACATCCATCATTATGGTGTCATATGGAGTATTTTCACTGCCCTCAGAGTCCTCTGTGCTCCACCTGGTCATCCCCCCATCCCGTTCGTACTCCCCCCAAAAAAGCCTGGCAATCACTGATCTTGTTTCTGTCTCCATAGTTTCACTGTATTCCATTTTAAAATATGAATTGGGACGCCTGGGTAGCTCAAGCAGTTAACCATCAGCCTTTGACTCAGGTCATGATCCCAGAGTCCTAGGACCGAGTCCAATGTTGGGCTCCCTGTTTAGCGGGGAGCCTGCTTCTCTCTCTGTCTGTTGCTCCCCCTGCTTGTGCTCTCTCTCTCTCTCTATCTCTAACAAATAAATAAATAAAATCTTTTTTTAAAAGTGCATATGAATTCAAGCAGATAGCATTTTAGTGCCTGAAAATAACAGAGGCAGTACCTACAGATGGATTTCCTACATTTGCCTCCATTGAGATTCAACTCAAGCAAAGCAAATGCATGGTTCAAGTGCCCTAGTGTGTTCAGACTGCCCTCATGTCTTTGCTGTGAGCGCCTGCTTTCTGGGCAATGCCACCGAGCTCACAGGCCTCTGGCTCCGGGGCCTTCAGGGCTTCCCTCTTCTCAAGGCAAGCATCCTAAACACTCTTGCCTTCTCTTCCTTTGGACTTGGAAACACAGCCTACTTTCTCCCCTTGGTAGTAATTGCTAGAATTAAAATAGAGAAGACATCCCAGCCTTCACTCTGCCCACTGGGGTTGCAGTATGCCAGAATTTTATAGCTGTTATTTCATCTAGTCCTTGTGACAACATTGTTAAGAAGCTAGCATTACTTCCATTTAATAAATAAGGGGGAAAAAAACAAATAAGGTAACTGAGGCCCAGAGAGGTTAAGGAACCAGATCACAAAGAGCCTAACACAGTTCAACTTGATGCTCTACTCTGCCTCTTCCTGCCTGAGGACACAGGTCAGGGCCCTGGGTGAGCTCTTGGCTCAAGTTTACTTCTCAGGCAGCCCCAGCTTGGGTGACATCCATGCTACTGAGGCTCTGTCCCACCCAGGAATGCTGACTTCAGGCACAGTTTTGTGTGATTATTGCTATGGCCGTCCAGAGGTCATCCACAGCTGCTGAGCCCACCCCTCCTGACTCAGCCACTTCCATAGGCTTTTAGTCGATTAATCTAGACTCACAATGTTCAATCATTTAATGTCCCAGTTTCTCCAGCTCCTGAGCTGAAATACAAGAGACAAGATGCTTTCTGTACCCACTTTGCAGCACAGCCATACAGCTCTAACAGAGAAGGTGGAAAAGATTGAAAGGATAATGCAACAAGCTATTAAAGTGGGGGTTTCAAAGGAGATTGCAACATACAATAGATGCCAGACTCCAAAATCAGGTGTAGTACAGACATTGGTGTGACATTTCAAACATGATGATGAGAACCAGCGAAATGATCAATTGTCCATAAAAATATTTAAAAATATAAGAAATATTAAGAAATTTATTTTTTATTTTTTTATTTTTTTTTAAGATTTTATTTATTTATTTGACAGACAGAGATTACAAGTAGGCAAGAGAGGCAGGCAGGGAGAGAGAGGAGGAAGCAGGATGTGGGGCTCGATCCCAGGACCCTGGGATCATGACCTGAGCCGAAAGCAGAGGTTTTAACCCACTGAGCCACCCAGGCACCCCGAGAAATTTATTTTTTATAAAAATACCATATGAACCAGTAATTCCACTCCTGGGTATTTACTCGAAAAGGCAAAAACACTGAACACATATATCGATAAGATACATGTATCCTATGTTTATCACAACATTATCTACAATAGCCAAATTATGGAAGCAACCCAAGGGCCCACTGATAGATGACTGGGTAAAGAAGGTGCAGTAGATAAATTTATGTGTCTATATATATACACATATGTGTACTCACACACATACACACGTGCACGCGTGTGGTGGAATATTACTCAGCCATGAAAAAGTATAAGATCTTACCATTTGCAACAACATGTATGGACCTAAAGGGTATGGTTCTAAGTGAAAAAAGTCAAACAGAGTAAGAAAAATACCATATGATTTCACTGATATGTAAGCAAAACAGAAGAATAATCAAACAGATGAATAAACAGATGAATAACAATGACTCAAACAGATGAATAAATAAACTGATAGTTGTCAGAAGGGAGGGGGTGAGGGATGGGCAAAATGGGTGAAGGAGAGTTAGAGCCACAGGCTTCCAGCTGTGGGAATGACTAAGTCATAGCAGTTAAAGATAAGCAGAGGGAATATTGTCAGTGATATTGCAACATCACTCTAAGGTGACAGATGGGAGCTACACGTGTGGTGAGCACAACCTAAGGTACAAACTTCTCTCAACACCATGTTGTACACCTGAAACTAATGCAACATTGTGTGTCAACAACATTTCAAGTTTTTAAAAAAAGAAATTTATTTTTTGAAGAAAAGTTCCTTTAGAGATGGTCACTGGGAGCTGGGAGTATCAACCACCGCCACTGGGGAGAGATGGAGGGGCGCTACCCACTGACCCCATCTGGTGAGAGGCTTTGATATGCACTCCCCACAGAGGGGAACACAGCAGATTCACCCTGAGTCCTGTAGAAGAAAGTCAAAACTGCAGTGGCAGAATTCAGTCCTGTGTCTGGGAAGTAAGTGTAGATCAAAAAGCAGATCAAAGCAAGGAAAACCTGCAGGCTAGAGATGAACCCCTGATAGAAATGTTGACCCCTCTGGTTTGCCCTCCTTCAGTGGTGGGGGGAGACTGTGGACTCTGGGAAACAATCTGAAGGTTTCCGAGGGGAGGAGGGTCGGGTATTAAGAAAGGCACCTGTTGTAATGAGCACTGGGTGGCATTCGCAAACAATGACTCATGGAACACCACATCAAAAACTAATGATGTCCTGTATGGTGACTCACATAACATAAAAAGAAAAAGAAAAAGAAATGTTGACCCCGAGTTGCCCTAAATCGATCCTGCCAGGCTGGGGGCCTCAGCCTGCAGACACAGAAGGACAATCAGGGTGGAAAGGGAAGCTGAAGAGTGAGTGAATGGGCCATCCTCTAAAAGAGAAGCATTTCCCCTGAAAGAGGGCCCAGTAGGGAGTCAGCAGAGAATGCACAAAAGGGCCTGAGAGAGTGCCTTGAGCAGCTGCCAGGCCAAGAGCAGGGGCAGACCTAGCTCACTGCAGCATTAGTTGTAAAGCCTTCCAGTCCCTGTCCCCCTCCTGTCCCCCACTCCCACACTGGTGGGGTTAGACACAGCTGCTGTAAAGTGGGGAGAATGAGAGCAGCTGGGAATAGAGGGCCTCAGTGGGACAGAGGTGGGGACCCAACTCTTAAGTGAGGATTAGGGGCTAATTAATATATTGGACTGACCCCTTTGCATGTTTACTGAGGCTGTGTTTGTGACTTTAAGTGACTAAGGACCTGGGGTCACCTAAGAGACCACAAAAGCCCTGAGACCTGTCCAAGCTTTCACCCTACTCAGCAGACTTAAAGGAATAGTAAGAGATAAAAAATAAAGTTACTTTCGTGATGATGCCTCATTATTTCTGCTTATTTACAATATCTGCTATGATGTGCTATTTCCTACCCATTCCTACAGATGCCACCACCATCTCTCCAGTAACCCAAGTATCCAGTAACCCAAGCGGAATCCCCCGCTCCCCGCCCAAGTCATAGCTGCCTATCGCTGGGACCTGTGCGCTGCATTCCCTTCCCTCCTACATGGGTGTCCACTCTCCTCTGTCTCCATCACCACGACTCTAGTCCAGACCTCTGTCACCTGTCATCTGCCCAGATCACTGAGTCACCTCCCTGTTTGGTCTCCCTGACTCTCAGTTTTTCCTGTTCAATCTAATTCTCTTGCCGCAGCCAAAGCCACATTTCTGAAATAGAAGGCCAGCCTGTTTTTTTCTGTGGACCCATACTGCTTTCAAACACTTTAACTGGTCTATGAGGTTTTGGAGGGACTGGCCCAGTCCCCTTCTGCAGCCTCCTCTTTCCTCACTCCAGTCCTCCACCCCAACCTTGCACAGAACCCACATGTCCCTTCCACCACACAAACAATTGTGCTGCCTTCTCCTCCTGGTATTTGCTCTTGTACTAAGAAGCCAAATTCAAGAGCTATTCAGCCACTGAGACTGGGCAGCTGTTCTCTGAGGCGTGAGACATTCCTGGTGTTCTTTGTTTTTTAACCTCAAAAGCCTTAACCTCCAATTTACCATTTTTGCACAGACCATAACTGGTAGACTGAAACAAGCCAGAGGAACCTGCTGAAAACCACACCCTATAAGGTCTGTGGGGTAGGGCCACTCCACCCCATCTTGTGCCTGCCTGACTATTCAGGTCTCAGTCCAAATATCCCCTCCTCCAGGAAGCCTGCCTTAACACCCCAGTGTTGGGCTAACTTGGCTTCCACGGAGTTCCATAGCACAGTCTCATTGCTGCCCATGCTTAACACACGACATTTCCTCAGCACGTGTGTCCTTGCTGGACTACAAGCTCCTGGAAGGCAGGGCTGTGTCCTGATCACAACTCTGCCTTTTGTGCCCATTACTCAACCTTGTAATAGGATAGCAATAGTCTATCCTTCTGGGAGTTATCATAAAATGAGAAAATTAGTGCAAAGCACTTAGCATGTAGGCAACAACTTAATAATTGTTAGCTATTTATTTTTAATTATTACTCAACATATTGTGGTTGATGAGAAGAATCCGTGGAAAGACTGGCATCATCACTGCAATGTGGCATATACGTGTCCCCACAAGGGACATTCTGTGGGCAGAAGCTGCTAACACTATGACTCACCAATATCCTTCCTGCCCCAATAACAAATGCCATCAAAGCTGGAAATTTTACTTCCGTCAAGCAGTTGTCTGCCCCAGAGATTGATGGGAAATGGGATGTCCCAGCAGTAAAACTCTGCTTCTAACTAACTAGAAAAGTTGTCACATATGCATGTGTAAGAAGGGCTTCAGATAAACACCTGTGTTATCACAGAGCCCGATGACCAGCAAAGCACTGCTCTGTTTCTGCAATTCAATCAGTATCCATTTCTTAAACGTACCAACATCACTCCAGAATAAAGCCGTTTACTGAGGGAGACTTATTTTCCCCTCTCCTGTCTCTTTCTTGGCTTTTGTCCCCCAGCATCACTTGCTCTGTAGGCAATTGACTATCATCTTCTGATGTTCTCCTCCACCCAACCCCCACCCAAAACAGGGCTCACCAACCCCATCACTGATGGTAGGGGTGGAAGACTGGTGGCAAGACTGCTAACAGTGGCAGGACAAAATCATCAAGCTTCATTTGGGGACAAGAAGGAGGTAATTGGATGAGAACCAGCTTGGCATGTTGAGTCTCATTAGTACAGAAAGAAGGCCGAGGGGGCAGATGAGAGGACGGAGCACTAATTTGGGATCCAAACCCCAGCATCGCTGTTGGGCCGCTGAGGGTATACAGGAGCGTACCCTGACACCCCCATCTAACCAGCAATGAGCAAATGTAGGAAACACAAAATAATGCCCGGCATTGAATCAGCCACGACTGAATGTAGCACCAGGCTCTTTCATTTGATGGTCATGACCATCATACCATCAGAGTTATCATTGTCCCCATTTTACTGATGAGGAAACTGAGGCTGAAGAAGTAAGCCCAAAGCCAAACAGCTGATGAGTGATAGCTCAGTGACCCCACATCAATCTTCTCCCATCACAACACCATGCATCTGGGCCCCCAGAGAAGGAAGAGCTCTGAACAAAATTACATCCTCCAAGGGATTCAGAATTATTAATTATTATATGAATGATACAGCTCTGATGAGTTAGCAGAGAAAATGTTGACCATCTGGGGTATTCTTTATTCTGAGGTTGATACTAATGACAATGTTCACATCTCCAGAACCCTGTCAGAGGCCAAGTTCATCTCAGCACTGGGCCTGGACAGTCCAGGTGTTTTAACCTCTAAGGCCCTAACCTCTGGTTTGCCATCACTGTACAAACTGACCTTCTTAATATTGAACATTCTGTAGTGGGATAGTCTCATGCCTCTCCCTTGGCTCAACCCCCTCTCAACATCACAACCCAGAGATACAAACCCAAGGACTTCTTTCTCTGGTTAGGGTTGAGGGCTCCCAGTCCTACCCCTACTGGAGGCCTCCTTTTTGTCTACAATGAAAAAGAAAGGAAGTTTTACATATCTTAGCAGAAAGGCATCCCTTTATGATTGGGATCCAAGCTACAGAGAAATGACCAATAGAACAGAAACAAGATCCTACCTGAGGGGGTCTCAAAGTGACAGTCCACGTCTATTTCTCCTCTCCCTCCAACATAGGGCAGGACTTCCCTGCCCTGTGCAGTCAGGCAGGGTCATGACAGACCTGTAGGCTGTGAGCTGAAGGGATGTATGACACTTTCAGCCTGAAGCTTGAACTTCCAGTACAGATTCTTTAGCATTCTCTTCCCCTACAACAGCCACCTGGAACCCCGTGTGTCTCAGACGGTGCAGCTCAATGGTGACGGAGCCTCCATCATCCTGGACCCATGGGATACTGTGGGAGCCCAGCCTCCTCACGGACACAATGCTCACATAGAGTGAGAGGTAAATATAAGTTTATTATTTTCAGCTTAAGGACTGGGATGTGGGGCTGTTTGTTACTGAGTCATAGCCTAGCCTAGCTTAACCAATACATTCCTGGTGTGAGAGACTTTCTCCCAGGTGCAGCAGAGCCCAGGGATGTCCCTGTGCTCATTCCACATTCATAGTCATAAGAGCTACACAGACATTTGCAATATCTATAAAGACAGTAGGTGACCCGGGTTTATTTTGCTTTGGTAGAGGTAACATACAGCAAGTTACAGTCAAATGGAAACAGGGAGAGCAGAGAATAAGCTGTATACTTTTTCTTAATGGCAGAATTAACATTTATCAAACATTTACTCTATGCTAGATATGTTAAGAGTATTATTTCTAATTGCATAACATTCCTGCAATCAAAATAGGTATTATAATCCCCATTTCACGTATCAGGAAATTACAGTTCATGGAGACTAGTTTATTTGAGGTCACATGTGGAAGTTTGGCTGTGAATCCAGACATCTCGGATTTCGCAGTGGAAAAAGTTTTCCGCTATGTGTTATGAGTCTGCCCCCTCAATATTATCTGAATAAGTGATTACTAGACAGATAGATGGATAGATGGGTGAATGGATAGACAGATAGAATCTTTTATTAACCATGGTCCCCCATCAGTAGTAAAGCCCAAGACAAAAAAAAAAAAAAAAAAGGCAGGGAATCATGCAGGAAAAAGACAAATTTCTCAAAAAACAAGAGCTTAAAATGGAAAAATGGAAGCACACTGAGAGACCCTGCAGTGCTACAGTTTTGAGGGGCAGGCTCTGCCTTTAAAATCCAGGTTCATTCCCACTCATGACTTACGTGACTTTGGTAAGTTACTTTACCTTGCTATGCCTCTGTGTCCCTAACTATAAAATAGTAATAAAATAGTGCCTGCTTCGCTGTGAGGATTAAGCAAGCCGTTCTAGGGCCAGGACATAGAACAAAGGTCTGGTACACGGCGAGCCCTCCAAGACTTCCCCTCCTGTTGCCGGTACGTGGGTTGTGAAAGCAGCATGCAATGACGGCCACCACGGAGCAGGATGTCCTCTGCCCATCGTTCCTAAGGGCAGACGGTCCACTTTCTGCCCTCAGGACTCCCCCAAAGGCTCTGTTCCTTGGAGAAAGGATGGATGGTGTGATGCCTTGTGAACTGAGTTTGTTTCGAATATGAGATAATTCTGTGCCCCAACCACCAGATGACACTGAAATCAAGCCCAGAGCTTGGGTCATTCTACTTCTTCATGGGAGGGCAGGAGACAAGACTGTGCTGGGAGCATGCATCCCCAGAAGGGTCTGCAGGCCCTCAGACCTGCTGGTGGAGGCTGAAGGCAAGGCTTCATGCTCTCTCAGCTTAGTTGTGAAGTTTTGCTTTATAGTATCTCTCCAAAGCACCTCTAAACCTTGATTTTATGAGCTGCACAGATGAAGAAAAAAAACTCATTATAATAATGATTGATAATAACATTTTGAAATTATTTTTTTATTGATATTATCAACTTAGCCCAGTAGAACATGTTGCAGATGATGAAGCCCTTACATATGTGTTAGCAAATCCCACGGCCACACAGAAATCTGCAGGACCCCAGGAGACAGATGGGCCGTGTCCCTAGTTTACCGATGAGGAAATACACATAAGGCACAGGTGGACCCTTGGTCATGTGACAGGCCCAAGGCCAATCAGTGATGCTAGCTAAGCTGGACAAGAATCTAGGCTCAGTGGCTCAGAGTCCGAGGTATGCTTCCCAGCAACCACAAGGATGCTTTAGTTCCAGGCTGTACCACTGCAGAATCCAGAGCCTTGAGCCCCAGGAGAGTGGGAAATATATCTGTGGCCTATAGGGATTTCCACATGCTAGGGACTGAGTAAGTCTTAGTCGAATGAATGCGTGCGTGCATTCATGCATGATGCCTTCAGAGTGGGGAGTGATCCACCCAAGATAAAGTTTCAGTGATGGAACAAACTCCATATTCCTCCACCTGTGCAGCCTGCAAAGACCCTTTTCACGTCCCTTTAAAGTGATAAAAAGACCATTCCCTGGATCTAATGTGGTTTTTTCCAGAATTTTATATGCACATTAATTCCTTTTAAAAATTTGTCATGGGGGCACCTGGGAGGCTCAGTCAGTTAAACGTCTGCCTTCAGCTCAGGTCATGATCTCAGCGTCCTGGAATAGAGCCCCGCATCAGGCTCCCTGCTCACCGGGGAGTTGAGCCCCACACGGAGTTCCCAGCTCGGCGGGAAGCCTGCTTCTCCCTCTCCCACTCCCCATGCTTGTGTTCCTTCTCTCACTGTGTATCTCTCTGTTAAATAAATTTTTAAAATCTTCAAAAGAAGGAAAGAAAGAAAGAAAGAAAGAAAGAAAGAAAGAAAGAAAGAAAGAAAGAAAGAAAGAGATTGGTCCCCAAATTCACTGTCCTGAGAGTTTTCCATTCTCTGCTCTATAAATCAGTTTCTGGTGGAAAAAAAGAATATGCCAAACTGGCCAAGAGTGAATCCCTATGGGTTTGAAGATGTGCCATGACACAGCCTGCTGCAGGCACAAAATTTCTCTGTGTTCTACTGTTTTATCTTTTAA
The DNA here is from genome assembly GCA_004024625.1 of Mellivora capensis. Classification (NCBI taxonomy): domain Eukaryota; kingdom Metazoa; phylum Chordata; class Mammalia; order Carnivora; family Mustelidae; genus Mellivora; species Mellivora capensis. The sequence goes on along the minus strand of PISX010009188.1, from coordinate 31,680 downwards.
TAATTCATGCAGATTTCACATTTCAGTGCCTAATGTATCTGTTTGTTTAATATAAAAATAATGATATAAAGTACTTAGCAGTTAAATTACTTGACTTTCTCTGCCCTCACCCTGAAGAAAATCAAATCAAGCTGAGTCTCCAAGAAAATGTGTTTATGCTCTGCCTTACATCACGCTACCCCAGAAGGATGTGGTACACAAATGTGAGTCGCCCCCACCTAGGGAGCCACACCCAACTCCCATGCATGGCCCCACTTCCCACCATGCTCTCAGTTCTCCCCACCCAGCATCATCTCTCATCCTGCAAGCTTTCTGTACCACAGTTGAACTCAGTCAAGTTTCTCTGAACACCTGCTTGTGGAGACTGGCCACCTAGAGTACTCCACAGAACTGGGTAGTGGGGTGCTGGCCACAGGGCTGAACTCGACGTTATCTACAGCTCAGCCAGGCCAGAAATCCCCTCCACATCTAAATGGTGCCATCATCATACTTAATCTTCTGCTTACATATCAAGAGCAGACTCCCAGGGGCTTTGTGCCTTCTCTGAGGAAGAAGTGGGGGCCTCTGGACACTTCTACTCCCCTGCCATCAGGGGTCAGCCTGCATCTGCTACCTGGGCCCTGATGTGACCCTCAGTCGCCATCACCTGCATCCTGCAAATCTTCCGGATGCTTACATTCAAACCCTACCAGGGCAAAAATGAACATTTTGTATCATCATTCACTTTTTCTGTTATAAAAGTAATACACGCTCATCATAGGACATTTGAAAAATACAAAAGAGTCCAATAGTCACCAACTGTCCCACCACACAGAGGCAGTTAACATTCCAGTTCTTTCCCCCCAGATTTTCTTCTCTATATAACTTTTACTAAACTTTAATCGTAAGGTAGGCATATTTTATATGCCCCCTGTGAGCACCACTTTAGAGCATTAGCATTTTCCCACAATAAAAACTCCTAATTATTCCTGAACACAAACGATAATTCCTTTCTCATTTCTAAGTCCAAAATGAGAGTGAGAAAAAGTAGTACTAAGTACTCCTAAGTGCTAAGGTGCTCAAACTCTTTTTCATGGCCGGCAAGGAAAACCAGAAAAGAATTTCCTACAGTGAGTCCCTTTCTCTGCCTCCAGGAAGCGTTTCCTGGCATGGGTCTTCTTTGCACTGAGATGACCCTCATTCCCTGAAAGTCACCCCTGACCATTCCTGAAGGGTAGAATGAATATTCCATCTACTTTTCTCATAGGTTCTTGAACTCAGGCACTAATTCTCTAAGCAGCTGTGCTGATTTGTTCTGAGTCTTTAAGGTGCTTGGCTTCCTTGGGCTGCAGAGACTCCCAAAGAACCCAAAATATGCTCAGAGTATACTTGAGGTGCGCCCAGGACATTTTCGGCAAAAGCTGACATTGACAAGGACTGCGCAGCTGGGATTTTCTGGGAAATAAGTCTTTTTTTTTTAATTGTGCCAAAGTATTATTATTATTATTTCCCACTTGCAGTTGGAAGATCTTGCTCTTGTCTGATCTCAGTTAAATCCAAATAAGAGAGGCAACAGAGAGAAAGGGATGATGATGATGGCAATGATGACGGTGATGGGAACGAAAACCTGTCAATGTCTTGCAGCCACAAAGACCAGGAACATACTTGCAATTGAACAAAGCAGGGCTTACTGACTCATTGCAATGAGAGAGAATGCATAACAAATGGCATCTCAGTCAAAGGACGGTAGAAAGGATTTAGAATAGGTTTTGAGCTTTTGTTAAGAGATCTGGGGAAGGGTTCAAGACAGAGGGGCTTGGCTCTGGATTGGAAACTTTCAGGAAGGAGAAGGAATCCTGTATTTCATTACCTTGACAATTCTTACCCATCAGGTGGAAAGAACAAATTGAAGCTTATTGGTGAACAAGCCTCAGTCACTCATAAGAGACAGCATGGGGGACGTTTTATCATTTCTGTGATTTGGACCATGTTCTGCCTTTGTCTGTATTCAAACGTGGTAATGAAGTGATTTGGTTTTCTTCCTGCTAGGAAAAATTCCCATTTTTCCTAGGGTCTTTCATTCATGACACTGGGCTTAAAAGTACCGCATTGGGAGAAACAGCAAATGACATAACTTAGCAAATTATTCTTCTGCTCTTCCAAAATCTTTTCCACAAGGTTTTGCTAACTCAACAAACATCGATCAAACACGTATAATTTTCCAGACACTGGGCATAGCACTAGACAAGCAAACAACAAACTAAACCAGCCCCTTGCCACTGAGGGTCTCACAGTCTAGTGGAGAGAATGACCTTGATGAATCACAGCTGGTGAGTTGTGAGGAACTGTGAGAAAGGCCCTATGGAGAAGGAATCAGTCCCCCTGATCCTGAAGAATGGCGGGGACTTACTGAGTGGACATAGGTGAAAAGATCCAGAGAGAAGGAAGTCAGTCCAAGTAATCATGTGGAGGCAGGAAGGACTGCCAATGGCTCTAAATGGTGGAGGCACAGGTGCCTGGGGCAGGAGGCAGGAGAAGTGGCTACAAAGGTAACCCAGGACCCTATCGTGAAGAGTCTTCTATGGGAAACCAAAGAGAATGTTATCAGAGGGGAACCTGGCTGACTCAGTCAGTTAAGCATCTGACTCTTGATTTCGGCTTAAGTCATGATCTCAGAGTTATGAGATCAAGCCCTACCTCAGGCTCCATGCTGGGCAGGCAGCCTGCTTAAGATTCTCTCTCTCCCTCTCCCTCTGCCCCTCCCCATTGCTGGCACATACTCGCACACACACATACTCTCTCTCTTAAAAAAAAAAAAAAAAAAGTGTTATCAGACTTAAATAAGATAGACAACATGGAAAAGGTTTGAAGTTTCAAACACTCGGCAAATGCAATGAATTAATGGGGCCGTAGCTTTTGTTCCTCTATTGTCCCTGGTCACTGCTCTTCTCTGAATGTGCTGTTCTAACCACGGTCACCACTTGTGTGTGCAGCTGTTGAGGGCAAAGATCATAGAGGTCACTGAAAAGAAAGAGAGCAACCAACTGTACACTTGACCTTCAATCAGACACTCAGGGCACCCACACCCACGGCTCCAGGAGCAAGTGCTACTTGGCATTCTCTCCTATCCAGGTTCTATCAAAAGTACTTCTAAGATAAATCACATTTGAGGAAGAAGGCCCAGGGATCATGTCCTTCTCTCCCTCTTCAAAGCATCTGGAGTGTGGCCTTTATAACAAGTTATACTGCCAGGAATTATATTCCTGAACTATATATGTGAAGGAGCATGCGAAGCGTCCCAATCCAGCTATGCTTGCTGCAAAGGTTTTTAACTGACTTTTAAAAATATACCCATGTTCAGACCCCAGAGAATCTCATTTACTTGGCTGGTGATCTGCCCGGGCATTATGTTTTACATATATATAAAGGGGGTTCTAAACGTGCAACCAGAGTGGAGTATCACTCCTCTAAAAAATGAAATTTAGGAGCATTAATCAAGAGTCTTTATAGAAATACCATATCCAGATTGGTTCTTTGCTAGATTGTAAAAGTGTTGTTGAGTTTGTTTCTCTTATTCATATAGCTTTTTATACTAAAGACAGATCCTTCTAGGATAGATCCTCATAACCAAAATCTCTGAAACCCATCAAGTTTTTCACCTTGATTTCTGGAAAGCTTCAAATCAAATATGACACATCAAGTACAGGCATTGGAGTCAGACAGTGGCACTTACTACCTCGGGGACCTTAGGCAAGGGCTCAGTTTACTCATCTCTGAAATAGAAGAATATGAACTGCCCAGTGTTACAGTTAGAATTACATATAAACGTGAATATACAGAATAGAATAGTGTACTACCTGGCACATATAATCAGTATATGTTATCAACAAAAAACAGTTGGCCTGTCATATTGATTTGATATAGTTATTCATTTGTAAAATAGAAATTATACATACCGTTATAAGAACTAAACGAGGGCCACGCCCCATCACAAAGTACTCGTAAATGTTCATAGCTTCCCTGGTAAACAATTCTCCTGTCAAAAACAGGCTCGTTTTCTTTGGGGTAGCCTCCAAGTCTCCCAAAAAATTTCAATCAAAAGTTGTCATGAAGTTTTCAACAAGCCTTTACTGATCAACTACTATGTGCCGGATACTGTGTGAACTACCGGAAATGACGTGAATAAACTGGCTCCCCTCTCTGCCCAAGGAGCTCAAATCCAGGGTAGAAACAGATAGGCAGACATACCACTGCTGGCCAGCGGGATGGTGTCCTAAGGGTCCTCTCCGAACCGCCATCCGAGACAGAATCCTGAGTCCAAGGAACTGAGGGCCCAATAAGGATGGTTCTCAATATCTGGGCATGGAGTGGACAGGTGGCCATAAACTGGGGTCTGAGGCCTTACACAAATACATCTGCAGTTGAAGCTCTGAGTCTTCAACCATCTTTTCCTACCAAGATGAATGAGAACAATCCATCCAGGTCTTATGTCCATAATTAGCACAGTATGCAAGAGCTAATGTTAGCTAGGATATTCCTAAGGCCAGCTTCTTCAGATGAGGGACTCAGAAAGGAGAAGCGATTCATTGATGACCATTGATGACCACACCTTAGGAAGAAGACATCAAACCCGAGGACATAATGACCAAATGAAGAAGACATCAAACCCGAGGAAGGAATGACCAAATGAAAGCTTTATTTAAATTCATGGAGTTCCTATTACAATGCTTGGCATAAGTAGGGGCTCAGTCAAAGTTGGCATTTGGGGACCTAGGAGAGAATGGGCCTCTGGATGGAGGTGGCAGACGTGCCATGCAGGTATGGGCATGGGGAAAATAGAGGGGCTGCAGGAGGAGGAGGAGGACTGAAGGAAGGGGCACCGAGGAAAGTCAGGAAGTGTTGTCAATTGTGTAATCATGTGGTGATTAGAGCCCAGTGGGGGCAGGGTGCTCACGGCCCCCAAGACAGCTTCCTCTTTGTCAAAATTGTATGTAGACACAACCAACCGTCTACTGAAGGCCCGCCACAACATTTAAAGGCCAATGCTATGTGTGGTGTTAAGAAAAGTAGTCATGGGGTGCCTGGTGGCTCAGTTGGTTGGGCATCTGCCTTCCATTTGGGTAATGGTCGTGGGTCCTGGGATTAAGCCCCACATCGGGCTCCCTGTTCAGTGAAGAGTCTGTTTCTCCTTCGCCTTCTGCCCCTCTGTGCTCATGCTCGCTCGCTCTCTCTGTCTCTCTCTCTCAAGTAAATAGATGGAATCTCCAAAAGAAATAAAAAGTGCCATAAAAATAGCACCAACAATAGAATTCTTGAATTTTAAAGATTATATCTCAGTTCTACCTGTTGGTGTACTACCGAAGTCCGCGAGCTACAGCCCGCAGGCCAAATACAGCCCACTACCTGTTTCTGTAAATAACGTTTGGTCGGAACACAACCAGGTGCAATCATGTACATGACAGCGGAGCTGAGTCATCCCAACAGAGACCATAGGGCCCATAAAGCCGGAAATATTTCTTACTTGCCCTTTATCAAAACCTCTAGTACAGCCCGCAGTGTGATCCTAAAGTTGCACTTCTAATAAGAGAAGGGCATTTGCTGTTGTCTAAAGCCTTCCTTTTTCTATGAGTTTGGATCAGATCTCCAACTTTGCCCAAATCACAGAGCTTCAACTTGATGGGATACTTAGCTCTTCAGCCGGAGGTCCCTAGCTACCTGACACAGGCCCATCTTCTTCCTGGTACTTCTTGCCCTCTTCCCCAGCCCCACCGCCGGGGGGAAATGCTCACCCACACACACAGGTCCGGCCCACTCGTCCTCAACCCCCTGCAGCCTTCCCCCCGCCTCACCTGGCCCACCCCCCCGGTTCCATCCCACACACAGTCCTACCAGACAGAACAGGTCTGTCCCTCAGGTGTACCCTTGAAGGGCAGCTCCTTCTGGGACAGCACCTACTGTGTTATATTGATTAGACAGTCGCTTTTGCAATATTTACACGTATTCCTGACCTAGAACCTTTGGGAACAGAGCTGTGTTTTGTTCATCATCTTCATGCCTTAGCAGAGTCCCTGACATGGGGAAAATGATGTGGAAGTCGGCTGGAAAGGGAAGAAATCTTAGGTACTATCCCATCAAATTCTCTCATTTCACAAATAAGAAAAGGTCAAAATGTCAAAATGGCCGCCAGCAGAGTCCAGGCTAGATCCTGCCTCTCCCAGGGGTCTGTCCTCAAAGTTTGTCCCCACTCCCGGATACGTGACGGCAACCCTGGTCTCCTGACAGGGACGGCACAGACAAGAGACAGCATGATGCCCCCACCAGAGTGCCCGGTGCACACGATGGACCAGTGGGCTGCAAAATTAAACTCCTCTTTTTAGAAGCATTTGTGTGTTAAGGAAGAGAATAAATAAGCGAACACCAGGGCCAGCTGAAAAATGCGCTCAGGCAGAGACTGTATTTTACTCTCTCAGACCGACAGCGAAAAAAAAAAATGAGCTTTATAAACTGAAATTGTAACAATGAGTTGGGCACGGGTGGGGGGAGGGCGGGGTGTTCTCAAAGGTGGCCTCATGACAGGTGACGTGTGGTCACCATCAATGGGTTGGCAAGTTTAGCATTTCTCTGAAAAAACTAAACAGAGCATTCTAGATTCAGTCATGGGGTCCCAGGGGCCCCAGAAAGGGTTGGGACTTGGGAATGCAGTGTGGGGACTGGGCCACGGTGGAATTATTTCATAATTAATTGCTAGGCAGAACAGCTTCTTTTTGCCACATCGCCGTCTTCTTGTGTTCTCCATACCTCAGCTCAGGCGCACACATATCTTGCTTTCTCTCTTCCTGGGTAAAAGGATATGAGAAGGGGTGGTGTTTACTCTCCAGTTAAGCATTCCTGAGAGCTTTCTCTGTGCCCAGCACGGGGCTGGGAATTAAACAGTGAGTAAGACAGGCAGTTTCTGCCCTCAGAGCAGTCACTCCATGCCACCCCAAATGCCCCTGTCAGCTCTCATGGGAGAACTCCAAGATCAGTTGGAGACAGAGGGTATTTTAAAAGAAGCCCTCAAATTATTCCATACAGAGGCCAGCCACGGAGAGTGTCGGGGAGAATACAAATTCCCTCCAGTCCCTTCTTTTGAAAGACAACAGGCCCACCTGTCATCACACCTTTCCATCTTCCTACCTTCCCACCAGAGCCCAGCCCCACTTCTCAGCATGGGCGGAACTCATCCGAACTCTTTGACACTGGGGAAAATCCAATGATTTTGGCAAAGCATCAGGCTTTAGAAACACACTGTCCTCTACTGAAAGTCCTGGCCAGAGCACTTACTTGACCCATCCAGGTAACCAGTCTGTGCCTCAGCTTTCTCCTCTACAAAATGGGAATAAAGGCAATGCCCCTCTCACAGGTTCACTGCAAGGTGAAATAACTTAGCCCAAACACAGTCCTTAGCCCAGGGTTTGGCCCACAGCAGTGACTCAGTACATGCTGGCCTTTGTTGTTAGCTTTCTCTCGTTCTGATGAAACAAGTAGCTCCACTTCATTTTGTTTTGTTTTTAAAGATTTATTTTTTTATTTGAGAGAGCGAGCAGAGGAAAGGGAAAGAGAATCTCCAGCAGGCTCCATGCTGAGCCTAGAGCCTGACGCAGGGCTTCTTCTCAGGACCCTGAGATCATGACCTGAGCGGAAACCAAGAGACAGACCCTTTAACCGTCTGCACCATCCAGGTGCCCCTGAGTAGCTCTGCTTTGCGAGAAACCAGCAATGAGTGAGGCTGCTCACAGAGTGCTTGGTACCTACTGTGGGCGGACTCAGTGCTCCTTCAAACAGGGCCTGTAGAATCCCCAGTCCTCGTGTGCACACATGGTAGCTAACCTCAGGTCTGCACAGGCGTGCAGATGAACACATCAGCCCTGCAGCGGGCTGTGTCTAAGGGAAGACGCTGAGACGGGCATGAGATGCAATTTAATCCAACAGCGACCCTGGAGCGGCAGGATTTCCCGCTGGTCCCTGCCCTCTTTAGAGAACGGGGGGGGGGGGGGGGGGGGGGGGGGGGGGGGGGGGGGGGGGGGGGGGTGGACCTCAGACCTTACCAGGATAAATCCCTCTCAGCATCCACCGTCCATCCCCAGCTACCCCTAGCAGCTGGGCCCCCTCACCCTCACCCTACGCCATGCCAATGGACTAGATTGGCATAACAACCATTTCAGTAAGTAGGATGGGCATTTTTGTGTTCATTTGTTTGTTGGTTTGTTTAGGGAGTAAAGCCTAACTGGCCAGACCTCATAGGCAACTGCCTTACTTCTTCTCTCTGTGTACTCATATCTGCTTTAGCTGTCACTTGCCAAACTGCTCCTTCTCCTAAATAACTAATACAATGATGATAGCACTTCATTCTGAGTGCTTGTTATGCACCAAGCACTTTGTATCCATTATATCACTTAGCTCTCCCAAGAAGCCAGTGAGTAGAGAATTCAACAGCTCTTTAGAGAGATAGAAACTCAGGCACAGAGAGGTTAAGTAACTTGCCAAGTTCACACAGCTACCAGGTAAGTAGAGGAGGCCAGTCTGATTCCAGAAATCTCTTACCTAGCAGGCTCTCTGCTTTCCCAGTGAAGAGACTGACACTTGGTCTACCTGGTACCATATTGCGAGTCTCACCGTCGTTCAGTGGTAGAGCTGAAATTCAAACACAGGGCTGCCCGATCGAATCCTAGCCTCTTCACACTCAGCTCTCATCTTTCCTTGAGATGGATCTGTGCTTGACAGATCCAGTCCAGCCAAAAGGCATCCAAAGGATATTCTCATGTGGACACATGCTTCTTCTCTTGGAATCTGTTTCATGAGGCCAGTGGCTCCCCCAGGGTAGAATATTGTGTTGGGTTTATATCCAGGTAAGAAGGGGGTGTTCCAGGGAATTCCACTCAGCCTTTCTGCCATATGGCCCTCACTCCACGGGCCTGAGGCCATTGTGGAGGTCTAGTCATTGCTGACAATATCTATTCACATCACACATTCAGGAGGTGGGGAAATAACCACGGGTGGGTCTATGAGCTGACAGGTGGACCACAGCTTTTTGGGTTCCCCAAAATTTGCATTCATAACAGCCAACACTGGGTAATCCTTGAGAGGACTGAGTATATCCCTTTTCCATATTTCTGAACAGTTGCCCTAGTAAAGGAATCCAGCATCCTTTGGGGAATGGCCTGAAGGAAAATTTACAGGACGTATTTGTAACAGTGCTGTGAAGTCCTTCCCCAAGAACTCATGGACTTGCCTTCAGTCAAGGGGCTCTGGGTCTGTGAGTCAGCTTGGCTCTAAAAATTGAGCGAAACTCTATGACTCTATGTGATGGTGACTCGAGTAAGGTTTCTAGCCAACAGACCTAGACTTTTCCCTAGGACATAGACCAAGTAATGCTTCAGTTAACTGCCCATCTACTGTTGTCCTAGGGACAACCTTGCTGCTAAAGATAACTGCAGGTCAGATATTCCGGTTACCAGCTCATCCCTGCTTTCCATTATGACAGACGCATTTGCCCAGACTCATGCAGGTGAGCCATGCCGCTTGGCTACTGCCGTTCCAGAATCCACTGAAATCAGGGTACCTGTCCAAATGGCAGCACTTTCCACCATCATCCCTGACCTCCAGAGGCCAGCCACCACCAAGATTTTCAAGGTTACTAATGTGCTTCCCAAGACCTTAGTGAAGGTGTTGTCCACTGAGCCACCTCAGGGGATGGAGAGGGAGAGGGGGCTGCAGACAGCACATGACATAGCCTCTTCAACATCCCAATCTCCCTAAGCTCTGGATTCCTTCCCCACATTATACCAGGAAAGTTCTATCTTCTCAACCTCGTTTAAAGAGGCCACACCCTGTGTAATTTTACCAGCCAATCAAGCAAACTATTAGATCTACCTCTAGCTTCACAAGCTGACACATTAAATCTAAAATCTTTAAAAGTACACCCATATCAATAAATTCCTCTCAATATCATCCTTCTTCTTCTAAAAAGTTTAGAATCCACTTCTGCATTTTCTTGGGTTTCCACCAGTACTGCATTTCTCTAACCATGCCTCCATAATCACATCCCTCTGATGTTCTACCTTATCTTCCACTTTGAAGGACCCTAATGATTACATTGGGCCCACCTAGATAATCTGAAAAAGTCTCTCCTTCTCAAGATCCTTAACTAATTCCATTTGCAAAGGTTTTTGGGGGTTTGTTTGTTTGTTTGTTTTGCCATATATATGAACACATTTAATGATTACAGAGATTAGGATGTGGACATTTTGGTGGCTATTGTAGTGCCTGTCACAGCATAGGCCACCTCCAGGGTGGCAAGTCAATGCTGATGTGGTTGATGTGGGACTTGACGGGAATGGAGCTTCCCCCTGGAGAAGGTCTTCCAGGTCTTCACGAAAGGGGAAGCTAGCCTCCTTGGACCCGCAAAGGAGGCTGGGGGGCCTGCAAGTTCAAAGTTCTCAGCTTTATCTGAGTTTTAAGCAAAACTGACCCTGCAGGGACACCTGGGTGGCTCAGTGGCTAAGCATCTGCCTTTGGCTCAGGTCATGATCCCAGTGTCCTAGGACTGAGCCCCAGGTCAGGCTTTCTGCTCAGCGGGGAGCCTGCTGCTTCTTCCTCTCCCTCTGCCTGCTGCTCCCCCTGCTGTGCTCTTTCTCTGTCAAATAAATAAAATTAAAAAAAAAAAAACCTGACCCTGCAAATACAAGAAATAAGACATCATTCTAAGGCAGCCATGCTCCTCTCTAGTTTTCTAACTCTGACTTGAGCAGAGTTTAGAGTCCCGAGCCGGCTGTTTTCTTACTTATAGGTGCATCGCCCTCAGAAGCAGCCACCTCACCCAAAGTCCTTCCTTGTGGTCATGATTACCGGCAACCAGATGACCCCAGGACCCTTGCTTCACAGGCACTTCATCAGGATCAACACAGATGATCATTCAGAGAATTTCCTTGCTACCACATGCCAGGAATTCCTAGCATCCCACTGCTGTTGGCCAGGAGCTCAGGCTTACATTTAAGGTAAAGGACACCACCACAGTAGTTCCAAAGTCTCCTCTTCAAGGATTTGTTTCCTGGGACCAGAAGCTCCTGCTGTCACAGCTTATGCCATCCTGTATTACTCAGGGTCCAGTTCGAAAACCAGAAATCATACTATGTATTTCAACAGCGGGATAATGTAAGCAGTGGTTGAAAAGACTGTTGGAGAACTCAAAGTGTAAAAAGGAATGCCAGGGTCCCTACACCAGCCCGAGGACTCCTGATTCACTAAGAGGACACCCAACCCTGCACAGATAGTCATATTCATGGGGTACTTTATTACAGTGAAAAAATGCAAAGCACGATCAGCAAAGGGGGAAGGCCAGGGAGACCAGGGGCAAGCTTCCAGAGTCCACTTCCAGGATAGTCACACAGGACACACTTAAATCCCCAGGAGAGAGCTGTGACAAAAGGTGTGATGTGCTGTGTAGCAGGGAGACATTAGGGACTCAGCACCCAGGCTTTCTACTGAGAGTCAGTCACCCTCTGCCTAACATATACCAAAATCCCAGACTCTAGGAGGAAAGCAGGTGTTCAACAAAACCATGTTGTTTGTACAAACTGATTAGGCACCGTGAGCCACTCTTATGGGAAATGGTGGGAACCTTCCCAACATTTGCATTCCAGATACTGACTCACAGCCAACCCTGTAAGCAAGCCTTTCTAAGGACAGCGGTTACCCGCTGTTAACTCTCAGCTGCACTCACAGAATGTGAGGTAGCCCAGATCTAGTGACTGCAGGAAGCAGCCAACACCTGTAGAACTGGAGGAACAAAAAGAAAAGCTTGGAGCTATTGGAATCTAGAAGAGTGGAGAAAAATCACCACACTGAGACCCATACCTCTAAGCTGATCACATGCTGCTAGTACCTAGAAGGGGAGCTGCAGGAGGCCAGTCCTGGGAGTGCTGGGGGCAAGAGCCTGGAACCTGCGCTCCACCAAGTGGAGGAACTCTCTGCGTGGGTGCCGTGGGTGCCCCTTACAGCAACAGGAAGCAATAGGGAGGAGCAAGGCCCTCCTCCCTCCTCCTGTTTCCCATCTCTCTCTAGTACCTCCTATCACTAGAGCCTAAAAGGGAGCAGCAAGCAAAGCAGACGCATGGTTTGCAGAGACTCAGCCACAGAACCACAGAGTCAGGAAGGGTGGATTTGGAACAGGGAGACAACAGCCCCAGAATCAGTATGCTCACTGTATGCCAGGCCCTCTGCCAAGAGCTCTCATACTGCATCCTAGCTAAATGGGTCTTTACAACAAATCAAAGAGGTAGGTCTTCTTATCCCCATTTTACTTATTTTTTTTTAAGATTTACTTATTTATTTTAGAGAGAGTGTGTGTATGTGTGCTCACACAAGCAGAGGGGAAGAGCAGAGAGAGAGAATCCCAAGCAGGCTCCAGGCCCAGTGTGGAGCCCCAAAGCAGGGCTGGATCTCACAACCCTGAGATCATGACCTGAGCTGAAACCAAGAGTCAGACGCTCAACTGACGGAGCCACCCAGGCACCCCATCCCCATTTTAAAATGAGGAAATGGAGAATCAGAGAGATTGAGTAAATTTTCAAATGTCACACAGCTCCAAAGCCCTCAGCTTCTCAATCATATCATGAGGGCCCCCAACTCCCACTGAGCAGCCAGCTCACTGCAGACAGCTGCATCACAGCTGAAAGGGGAGAAAAGTCCCCCTTGTTGAATTAGATGGTCAGTAGGCCTCAAAGTGTTGATCAAACACCCGAAACCCATGCAACCAAAGATGAGCTGACAAGACCCATCCAGCCTGCCCTTCCATGCCTACCACATGTCCACCTCCCACTCTGACCTGCCCACTGCTGACCACCTCCACCAAGCATAGTGCTCACCACCAAGAACCCCAGGCCCCTCCAGCAAACAGCAAGCTGCCTCCCAGGGCCAAGTTCCTGGATGCACTTCTTGATGGCCAGAGGTATAAACCCCTCAGACGAATATCCCAACCACCATGTCCTGGATGGACTCCTCTGATTCTTTGCGAAATATTTGGAAGGATTTTCTATGTTCCTCCAGCTCAGAGGAAAGGCCGAGTACTCCTTCGAGAAGGGTACAGTACAGACTCACCCTGCCCTTGAGGAGACCCACCTGCATGAAACTGTGGCCACAAGGCACACTCACAGGACGACCAGTGACCCTGCAGAGGCAGAGCTTCTGGAAAACAGCTGTCTGGGTAAGACACGCCTAAAGCATCTGCAGTGATGTTATTCTTACAAGCAGCAAGAGGGCTCCCAACAGGCCTCGAACAACAAAATTAATGGATTGGAAAGCAAGAATCTAATGTACAAGCTCTCAAAATTCCCCAGACTAGCTGAGTCACTGTGCAATGACAGCACTGGGGTCTGAGCTGGCCGTGACACCATCAGAGGAGGGAGGGGGGTCAGAAGAGCAGCAGGAAAAACATACAGGAGGTCAGCCCACACCAGCTCCTTCAGTGGACCAAATACCATTTTCACGCAAAGCTTCTTTGAACTTCAGCAAAACAAATAGTATTTACACAAACAGCCTCCAAAAAATAAACTCCGTAATGAGAGAGCAAGGAAGCAGAAGTCTACCCAGTTCACCCGCTTGACGGTTAAATCATTTTTTATTGAATTCAAGTTTCATGGCCCATTAGAGGTCTGGAGGCAGAATTCTCAGGGACGCTTTTGGACTAATGAGTGTTTTGCAAATTGTTTTTCTAACAGATTCATTGTTCTTTTTCCGAGACTTGTAAGAACCTTTGGTTTCTGTAATTTGGCCCTGCACTTGAAAAACAACAGCAAGTATTTTAATTGAACTTAATTTATTTCCATTATTAAGAGATGTTGGCATTTTATATCTTTTTAATACATTCTTGACACTGATATGAATATGCTCCCATCCATCAAAATACCACAACCTCCTACACTTGTCTTTCCACATTTATCAAATACCTTCTGACAAGTGTTCTCTTACCTCCTCCACCAAGATGTGGGCCTCCCTGCAGGGATCCAGCAATCCACAGAAAACTGAATTTCCAGATAGTGTCTTTGCATGTATTAGCTCCCTTCTCCCTTTACAAATGCCAAAACAGAGGTGCAGGGGGAACAAGCCAGAATGCTCCAGAACCCCTCTTACCAGCCAATGGCCAATGTCCCTATGCTAGCCCACTCCCCACTCCCACAGGTGGGCAAGCCTGGTTGGCCAGGATCCTCCCTGGAACTTTCCCCCTAGAGCCACCAGCAAATTCTTTGCTTTTCTGTTGGAATCACTAAGCTGATAAGTTGTGGCTGGCCGAAGTCTCCTCGCTTACTCAGGGAAAGAACCTGCTATGGCTATAGAAACACATTTAAATCTCACTTTTACACTTTTCAGTCATAGAAGCCAGTAAATTATCTGATTTGCTCATTAGCATGAGGTGGGTTCATCACTTTCAATGAAGGAAGGAAGCATGGTGTCAGCATCTGGAAATGGATCCATCAGCAGCTAATTATGGAGCTCCTTTCATGGGCTGAGCATTGTGCTAAATTCTGGGAATACAGCAAGGGTCAAAACTGACCCACTAGGCTCTCCTTGAGTTGTTTCACATGCAGAAACAGAAAATGAACAAATAAATATATACCATGGTCATTGACAGTAAGTGCCCGGGGTGGGGGGGAAGAAAACAGCATAAGAGGATAAAAATAAAGAATCCAGGACAGAAGAAGCTACAAGGCTTCCCTGCTTCAAATTCCCTCAGAGATGTGGAAGGAAACAGTTGTGGACTTCCAGAGAAAGTGTGGTGTGGGGTTAGTTAGGACAGGGAGAGGAGAAGTGCCTGGGTGGCTCAGTCAGTTAAGCATCTGCCTTCGCCTCAGATCATGATCCTAAAGCCCTGGGATGGGGTCCCACATCTGGCTCCCTTATCAGTGAGGAGTCTGCTTCTCCCTCTTCCTCTGCCCCTCCCCCACTCGTGCGCACTCTCACTTGCTCTCCCTCAAAAAAATAAATAAAATCTTTTAAAAAGATACTTAAAAGAAGGAATAGGAGAGGAATGGTGATTAAATAAATAAGTCAGTAAATAAGTCACATTAAATAATTTGGATTTGGTCCTCAAGGCCAGTGGGTCCAGTGGGCAGCCATTGGAGGGTTTAAGTGAAGGACTAGTTCACTAGTCAGACAGATGGGTTAAAAGGCCCTCGTGGCAGCCAGCGGGACGAGACGATTACAGCAGAGCAAGGGTGGAAAGGAGATAACCAGTGGACAGCTGTTGCGGTCATCCAGGTTAGAGCCAGGGTGGTCTGGAACACAGCAATGTGGGGGCTGGGGTCACAGGTGGGCAGATTCGGATAACTGGGTGGGGCGTCACCAGAAGGGCTTGACTTAATGTGCAGGGAGTGAGAGAGCAAGCCAGGAAGGACCTGGGATTTCTTACTGGGAAGAAGTTAATGGTGGGGGATCCTCCCTGAAAAATCACAGCATGAAAAGACGTTATAGGGAGCAATGAGAGATTTTGATTGGATAATATTGAATTTAAATTTTTCTGAATGCTTCCTTCTCTCTTTGTCTCAATTCTTCAATTCCTGTGGGACTTAGAAGTCATGCACGTGATCGGATCAGCTCAGCCCTATCACTCAACTCATGCCTTCTTATAATCACTCCTATGCATATGTCCTCAAATTCCTCACCCATGTTTCCCTTCACTGTTTTTTGCCCGGCAAAGCCTGACCCTCACTGAATCCTTTCTCTGCATCTCTGCATCCCTGCATCCACATCCTACTAGCCAGCTGAATATGGCTGGCTGGAACACGCCTACTAGTCTCACTCTGTGGATGATTGCTACCACCCTACAACAAGGCTGCTCTAGTCCCCAGTCCATTCACTCCCCTTCAAACTTGCAACTCTTCCACAGAGTCCCTTCTTCTCTTCTGTTTTGCATTTCACTGGAAGAGAGAAGTCAGCAAGAGACCATCACAAGCTTCTACCCATCATCTACTCTGCACCTGCACCCTCGGTCTTCCTCCTGTTCCAGGGAGTCTGGTCTCTTGCTCTGTCTGTCCTCCACTACTGCACCAGATCACAGCCCCCCTCACCTACCCTACTGTGGGATTTTGATCCCGCAAGTCTCTCCTTTCTTTCCAACATCATCAGCTGTTTCACCCTCTCCTGCATCATTTCTATCAGTAACAAACATATTTCTCCCTCTTTGGGGAAAAAAAAAAAAGAAGCACTTCTTTTGACCCCATATCTGCCTCTAGCTACCTTCAACTATTCTACTTCCTTTTATAGCAAAACTCTTTGAGGTTTTTTTTTTCTTAACATATAATGTATTATTTGCTTCGGGGGTACAGGTCTGTGAATCATCAGTCTCTGAGTTTTTAAAAGTTGCCCCCATTTCCTCTCTTGCTACTCTCTTAAACACATTCCAGATAGGTTTTTGCCCCAGCATGCCCTCAAATCTCAAATCTACTCTTGTTAGGGGCACCAGTAACCGCCCCCCCTTGTTGAACCCAATGATCAATTCAAAGTCTTCATCATTCTTGTATTCGAGATAATTTCTCTATGCTTAACACAATTCCTTCCCCACTTCTGGGAAAGTGTTCTATATTGGTTCTCCTCACCCTCGCTGGCTCCCTTTGCCTCTCTGCTCGGACACCTCTTTTCTACCTATCCATGCCTGCTCCCTGAGTGATCACCCCCAGTCTCGCCATTTTAAATACCACTTACAAAGTGATTATCCCCTGAATTTATTTCACCAGCTTGATCTCTCCATTGAGCTCCAAATATATATATCTAAGTGGCCATTGGACTTTTCCATCTGTAGTCTAACGGGTGTCCAATCCAAAACTCAATGCTCACTCCCCTCAACCTGTCCTTCCTGCAGTCCTCCCCATCTTAGTAAATAGCATTTCCATGAGACCAGTTGCTGCAGCCAAAGACATCGGAGGTATGTCCCTTCATGAACACTTTCACGAGCATCCTGTATCTTATCTGCCAGCAATTTCTGTCAGAGACACCTTGGAAATCCTATGGAACTCACTCACCCATCATCTCCTTCACTGCTATCCTGCCCTACATGTATATTACCTCTCACCTCAACTGATGCGAGATACTAACTCACCTTTCTCCTCCTTAGTCCCATGAGGTCTACTCACCACTATCACCAGAGGGGTCATATCACTCCTGTCCTTGCATTTTTCATCTCTTCCACAACAGTAAGAACATAAGCCAACTCTTTGTAGCAGCCCACGTGCCGGCCACTGACTAACTCTCTGACCATCTCAAGGGCCATACATATATCCCCCCCATCTTCTATTTCAATTATGTTGACCTTCATTTTATTTCTCAAACAAGCTAAGTGTCCTCCTGTCTTTGGGCTATTTCATTTGCCATTCCTCCCAGCTAGGATCCTCCTTCCTGATATCCACATAGTTCACTCTCTCTTTATTCTAGTAATTTCTCAAATGTCGCCTTTTCAGGAAGGCCTTTCCTGATCATACAATACAAAGCAACACCCACCTCCCTTGCTCTCCCTGACCTCTTGCTTGGCTTTATTTTCCCTCTATAATATTGACATATACTTATATATCAGGAGTATACTACCTATCTCTTTGTCTATCCCTTTGTTGTCTCTCTCTCCTGAAATCTATCCCAAGTCCCATTTTACTATGCCATGATCATAGCCAGCTGTATGCCCAGGGATCCCGGTTAAAAATACCTGCTCCTCCCAGGAGCACTTGCATTCTGCTTGGAACTCCAAGGTAAAGTTATAAGTATTTGTATCTCTAACCTCTGGTGGGGAAACATTGGGTTCGAAATCGCCTACTTTTGAGGTCACCAGTGATTTCAACCACAGTGACTTATAGACAGAAGACCAAGAGGTTGCACTCAAGTTCTCTCCTGGATCTGTGATCTCTTAGCTTCATTACCTGAAGGAAACAGAAGGGTATACCCTATCCACTGGTGCACTTCAATGGACATCAGTGCAATGCATACTGGGGACACAGGGATTCTCACCTCTGTCGCCTCCTCTTCAACCCCACATCCAGTTGGTTCTGGCCCTCACTTCTCTGCCCTGGGCGGATGCAGCACTGAGAGATTCACTGCCCCCTGCCACACCAGTTTCTCCCTTAAAGAAGGTAGATCTTTAAGTGAGAGAGTCAGCCGGGCAATCCTCAGGCCTGTTCTTGTTCTTAGACTCTCTCTATAGAACAGCTGAGAAACGCAGTCTTTGCTTCTTCCTGCATTCAAACACGTAGCTTGTTCTCTTTCAAGGTTAAGTTGCTCCCGCTATAAAAATGATTAGTTAATTGTATGTAGGCAGTGCAAAACGGAAGGGGCCATGCGCATGGACAGCTGAAAGTGGTTTTCTCAAATTATCTCCATTAACATTGAGAATAAATTCCCAGGACACCATGCCTTCAGTGCCTCCAACCTGTCTTGGAAATTAGAAGC
This sequence comes from Mellivora capensis, assembly GCA_004024625.1. Taxonomy (NCBI): domain Eukaryota; kingdom Metazoa; phylum Chordata; class Mammalia; order Carnivora; family Mustelidae; genus Mellivora; species Mellivora capensis. Next base: position 13,236 of record PISX010009188.1, on the reverse strand, counting down.
AACATTAACTGCTCCTGCACAGTCTCCTGCTACTTCGCAACCGCACCATCCACAAGAGGTCCCTTCATCCTCAGGCTCAGCCCGGGAAGCTCAGGGCATAGATGGCAGGAGCTTAATTAATCATCTTCAAAGCTTGGGCTGCCATGCCTCTCAAGCCTTCATCAAAGCAATGAAGGCAGAGCCAGGGGTACAGTGGGCTAATGAGGGACCTGTTCCCGGTTCTCCAGAATCCCCCCAGGGGGGGCATTGTGCTTCTTGTGAAAAGCCCAGACCAGGGCCAGCCCCTCTCAGATCAACTAGATTTCAATCCACAACCTCTCGTAAGGCATGTGATATTAGCAAATGATGGTAATTGTCTATTAATTGGCTTTTGTGGTAAGTCAACGGTGAACTGCTGGCAAGCCCGCTAGAAGAAAATTATACTTATTTTTACTTAAGGGCAAAATAGCCCCTTTCATCCTTTGGTAAGAGAAAAGGAAATGAGAATTATTTAAATGAGTCAGTGGGAATAAAAGAAGTAAAGGGTGGAAATAGGGAATAAATGTTTTGTGTCTGGTTTCGATGCAATTCTTTATTAGACCTCTTCTAATTACCAATTATTATTTTGGTTATTATTGGGGAAATGGCTGTTGATGGCTAAATTGCCATGCTTCAGTCACTCCATTAAGAAGAATATATTTGCACCAGCAACGTTCAAGCTAATTTTACCTTCAAATTTCCCTTCGTCTGGCTGCTAAGCATAGCAGAAAGTGCTTTTCAATCAATGTATTCCTCCCGGTGGGCCCAGCCACAGTGGGATGCTAGGGAGTCAGTCTCGTTGCCAACGAACAGAAATCTTCCCTATAAATATCAAGCAGTGCCCTAGCCCGCTTTGTTTTGGAAAGTAAATCATGTCCTTGAATTCTAAGGCAGGGCCATCCGGACATTGCATTATTCCATGTATTTTTAGACAAAAACTATGGGCAGCTGCTATGCCCACTACGCACGCACCTTCTCCTCAGTGTCCATTCGTTTCTGCCTGGGGGATTGGAGAGGAAAGGAGAACCTTGCAGTTCTTACTAGGATGCTTGAGTGAGGATGGTGTTCACTTCCTGGGAGGTTTCTGGTCCCAAAAGGAAGGGGTGTGAAAGGGCAACGATGTGGGAAAAGTACTTTTCAGGGTCAGGCAAACCTGAGTCCCCTATGGATCCCACTTTCAAAAACCACAAAACCTGAGCAAGGTTCTCAACCTTTTTGAGCCTCAGAACCTTCACAGGTGGACTGGGGGAGTAATACTCCACATACTCATTCTGAAGCTTCAGGTTGCCAGATGCATTGAGTTTTTTTATAGAAAAAGCAACAAAAGTCCAGAAAAGGAAACCAACTGCCTGAGCAAATGGAACAAGCTACTGGTCTCCTGGTCTCTCCAGGATCGGAGGCAGCTCTTAAGGTGGGGTCTTCCCATGGCACTCCCCTCCCTGGGCCACTCAAATTTCATGGTTTGCACATTCACGCATGAAAAGGATGTAAATTACTGCATTAAAATTTTCTTTTATGGATTACAACATTGAAATGATAACATTTGTAAAGTAAAAAATATATATTCAACTTAATTTCACCTGTTTCTTTTTTTCTTTTTTAAAATGTGACTAATAGAAAACAAATTTATTTACTTGGTTTATGCATATTCCTATTGGATGCTGCAGAACTAACCCATAATCAAATTTTCTTAGTTACCTCAAAATGTCTTTTTTTGTAGTTAAGCAGGTGGAGCAAGCATATGTAGTTTAGAAAAAAAAAAACTCCCAAGTGATTTTTATATACACCTCTGGTTAAGAACCATTGTTCTGGGTCTTTGGGTCAGGAAAAATGACCCTGTAATGGCACTGGGTGGTATTTGTAGATAATGTTGGTTTCCAAACAGCTGGTGCCAGATCCTCTGCCCACCCATCCTGAGTGTCTTACAGGGAAACTGTTATTTTGGAGAAGCTCCTGGAAGCATGCACCTGCTTTCTTATCTAACCAAGTCCATCACTCTTTACTAATAATATTATTAGAGCTACCTTATTAAAAGTATTTCACTCAACAGATATTTATCCATACCTGCTAGCCACTATTCAAGGCCCTGGATATTCAAGAATGAATGAGATGGTGGGATTCCTGGCTTCCTGGAGTTGCCATTCTTGTAGTTCATGGAACCAGTGAGGATGTGTCTGGCTGCAGGAAACAGAAAACCTTGACTCAAAAGGGCTTAACCAGGGGTGCCTTGGTGGTTCAGTGGGTTAAGGCCTCTGCCTTCAGCTCAGGTCATGATCTCAGGGTCCTGGGATCGAGCCCCGCATCAGGCTCTCTGCTCAGCAGGGAGCCTGCTTCTCCCTCTCTCTCTGCCTGCCTCTCTGCCTACTTGTGGTCTCTCTCTCACTTTGTCAAATAAATAAATAAAATCTTAAAAAGGGGGGGGGGGGGCTTAACCAGTCACAAATGTGTTTCTTCACAACCAGGAAGTCCTAGAAGTATGGTGACTCCTGCTGTGGGTTGCAGGAATGCAGCTTTGCTTCTCTGAAGTTCTCTTGGCCCTTCCCTTCTCCATGTGAGCATCTGATTCTCGGGCTGCATGGCACGATGCCATTTTGCCACTCTTCCTACCTCTGCTTCCTCATTCTCAGCTTTCAACTCAACCTCCTGCCTTCTTCCTCCAAGCCCTTCTCCTTGGTCACAACTCCCCAAGTTCCAATGGCCTTCATCAACCTTGACTTTCACATCCATAGAACCCTCTCTTCCCTGGTTCCACAGCAGTGTAGAGCAGGATTAGGGTTAGCGTAAGGGTTCCTTATGGACCCTGCCCTTCTTTTTCCCTCCATTCTCAATTCTGCTGTCTCCTCTTCCTCCTCTATCCTTTGCATGCTCCACCAAGAGCTCATTCTCTCCACAGCTTCAGCTAGAGTGACAACTTTCAGAGCTGGACTTGATCCCACACTCCAGGTCTGCCTCCTCAGCTGCCTGCTGAATATTTTCCCTGTTACAACACCAGCACCTCTGTCCATTTTGCTGTATAGACACCGTCTTAAAGTCCTTTTGTGATCACCTTGCTTGGTGGCAGGAAGACTAGAAAAGATGGCATTCATGTATTTATGGGCATCAGGAGTGTTGACAAGAGGGTAAAATTAGACCTAGGCACTTGCTGACCACACCAGTGCTGTGGTGCCAGGTATTATTAAAATGTGTCTCACAGGGACGCCTGGGTGGCTCAGTTGGTTGGACGACTGCCTTCTGCTCAGGTCATGATCCCGGAGACCCGGGATCGAGTCCCGCATCAGGCTCCCAGCTCCAAGGGGAGTCTGCTTCTCCCTCTGACCTTCTCCTTGCTCATGCTCTCTCACTGCCTCTCTCTCAAATAAATAAATAAAATCTTTAAAAAACAAAAATCAAATAAAATAAAATAAAATGTGTCTCACACAGCAAGAGGAGGTACATGAGCATCCTGCTGGTGAGAACAGAGCCTCTGAGTAAATACATCAGGGAGAAGTAAGTCCCAGTCCCCATGCGGCAAGCAAAGGAGGAAGAGGACAAGAAATCAACTCCTGTTTGAAGCAGCCAGAAAGCCTGGAAGAGATAGATCCCAGCTGGGAGGTGAGAGCACTGCTTGCTCACAGTCTCAACACCTAGGCCTCCCTCTTTTCATAGCCAAGCAGAGGTAGGACCCAGATAACAGCCAAGCCATGGTTCGCCATGCAACATGGCCTCCCACCCATGCCACAAGATCCATCCTGTGGGAGAACACAGGCCATTAGAAGATTCTGCCTCCTGCTCAAGAGTGGTGATCAAGGCACTAAGCAATCTATGTCTTATACCCTTCTTCAGACAATTCACTCAGATTAGTAAGTTCTAAATTTTAAGTTTCAAGGATTGAAATAACCTCCCTTACCATCCCCTACCTTGATGGTTCCAAGGAACTATGAGAACACTCTAGAACTCTTGGATAAGATTGAACTCCACCTCTTCCCCCCTAACCAACTCCTCTCTCTTAGCTTCCCCATTTCTAATCATGAACCCACTTCTCTCTCATGTTCAATACCTAACCAATCACACCATCCCTCTCACTTTCCCAGAGTCTTATGCTCCCCTGGAGCTCTCCCTAAAGCCAGGGATCCTCACTTGTCAGAGAATACAATTTGAGAATGCACTCTCACAGGGACAATGTTAAGTTTAAGCAGTTCTGTTTCCAGGTCAATGTACAAGTCCAATGCAGAAGAACATTTGGGGCAGAGATTTTAATAGTAATAATGAGGCCAATAGTGAACTGGGACCAATTATGTGTCAAAGCCATTACATACATTTTCGTATTAATCCCTGTACCAAAGTTGGTGTCCTCCCATTGGTATTCTGAGAGAAAACTGATGCAGAATCACATGGTTGGAACATGACTGGGCCTAGATTTTAACCCAGCAGTCTGAGCTGTGGTCTTCCTGCTGCGTCATGCTCTTTCCATCATGGTATACAGGCAATGGACAGAGGACAAGGGTGTGATTTTAATCCCCTGTGCCTAAAACAGGGCCTGGCACATAGCAGGTACCAACTAACATCTGTGGAATGAATAAGCTGGGGAAAGGCCATCAATGGGGGCCAATAATGTCCAAAGGGCAATGGATTTTTGTAGCAAAAAGAATATGAAATGCAAGTTGGCCTGAAAATGTAAAAATAAGAATTAGTTTCTATAGACAAAAGGAAATCACTGCTGTTCTTTAATTAATGAACCCTCTTTTCAACAGCTGCACCCTGAGTCTGTTACCAAGATTCTTGAAAGAATTAACATGAGAGGGGCCCCTCCTAGCTGCTGAGTCCTTGTTAAAATTCTCTGCAAGTGCTCCTTCTTGAGCAAGACACGAAATTACCGATTTTTGCTCTATCTTCTCTGATTTGCACAGATCTGCCCTTTTGAGAGCCACAAATGTGCAATTGTCATGCTGCCATTAAGTCTTCTAAAAATATTGATTTCAAATGTGAATTCCCATCCTCACTCATTACCTTCAAAAAGGAGAAGTGTGTCAGGAAAAAAATCTTATTTCCCCACCCTTCGCTCCAAGTTCAAAGCCACTTGAAAATTTAATATTAAGTTTAGGAGAAGCTGGTATTTCAATCTAAACTTTAGAATTAGATAAATTGAGACCTAATTTATCTATATGATGGTACACCATCAAGGAACAGTGGTGCTTTGGGCCTGCAGGGCTGGGTTCACACTGGTGGCCGATGTTCAGGAGGCTCTGTGGCTCTTCTAGGTCTCTCCTCTTATCTCTCAGCTGCCTGGGGTCTGCCCCTTACCCTCCTATGACTCCCCACACTGCTTTCTTGATAATCACCCATGGCCCTTTAAATGCTACACATGGAGGTCTTTTCAGACCTAAAGCCCTTCGACCATTGAAATTAACTTCCATTTTGAACTTCCTCTTCCAGGAAGCTTTCCTCCCTGCTTCTGTGAGTCTCACGCCTCTACTCCTGTTCCTTTGATTGGGCCTTGCCATGGTCACTACCTTGTCTTCCTTCTCCAGCTCTGCCTGAGGGCCTTTCCTGAGATAGTGGCCTAGGCCCTTTTTACCTTGCACTCTGTTTCTGAGAGGGCACCTTTGTTCTCATGGTTTCTCCTTTAAAATACATGGAGGACATTAAGAGAAGGAACAGAAAAATGAAGGTGGCGGGGGGGGGAACAGAGGGGGAGATGAACCATGAGAGACTATGGACTCCAGGAATCAAACTCAGGGTTTTAGAGGGGAGGGAGGTGGGGGGATGGGTGAGCCCAGTGATGGGTATTAAGGAGGGCACGTATTGCATGGAGCACTGGGTGTTATATACAAACAATGAATCATGGAACACTACATCAAAAACTAATGATGTATTCTATGGTGACTAATATAATTTTAAAAACCATAAATTTGTATTTCCCTGATGCCGAGTGATGTGGAGCACTTTTTCATGTGTCTGGATGGAACTAGAGGGTATCATGCTTAGTGAAATAAGTCAATCAGAGAAAGACAACTATCATATGATCTCCCTGATATGAGGAAGTGGAGAAGCAACATGGGGGGTTAGAGGGGTAGGAAAAGAAGAAAAGAAACAAGATGGGATCGGGAGGGAGACAAACCATAAGTGACTCTTAATCTCACAAAACAAACTGAAGGTTGCTGGGGGGAGGGGGGTGGGGAAAGGGGGGTGGGGTAATGGACATTGGGGAGGGTATGTGCTATGGTTAGTGCTGTGAAGTGTGTAAACCTGGAGATTCACAGACATGTACCCCTGGGGATAAAAATATGTTTATAATAAAAAAAATTAAAAAATTTATTTTAAAAAACATAAAATAAAATAAAAAATAAAATGCTCTGACTTTTAGGGCCAGTGATAACCTCTCTCTTGAGCTCCAGACCCTGATTTATAAACACCTATTTCCACCTTACCTCCTACCAACTCCATCCACACAGCTGGGCATAGCTTCCCCAGTTCTGACACAGTCCCTTCTCCTCTGAATATATTTGTTTGTTAAATATTTACTGAGCATTGTGTCCCAGCCCCAGGATACTCACAGAGGGGCAGTAAGACGACTGTCCTCAAAGATTATACTGTCTAAGTAAGAAGTTTGAAGGTAAGACCAGGGTGGAAATTTATAGTGTTTGCTTGTCCAGAATCCCTTCTTCCAAAAATAGTGCCTGTTTTCCTCTGAAGAACCATACTTGTGAGCCCACTTAGTTCCAGTTGGAGCTGGCTGTCTCTAACATCTGTGGCACATGACACACACCTGGCCAATCAGAGTATTCATATGTCAACTATAGAGCTGGCTCAAGGATGCCTGAGTCAGTCTGGAACTTACACTGAAACTACTGGAAAAGAAGAGCTTTCTCCTCTTCAGCACACCCTAGAGCTGCTAACAGCCATGTTCACCAGGCAGAGTCTGCCTGAGCAATGCTCAGTGGAGAAAATCTTGAGCCATCAATGGGGAAAAGGGATACCATCCTAATAACATGCCCTTGGATCCAGCTGCACCTGAAGCCAGATTCATTTCTTGAATTTCCTAATTTCATTAACTACCTAGAAGAACAATCACAACAACCAAAATCATTTTTTTAATTTAATCTGGTTTGATCAGATTTCAGTTACTTGTGACTCATGAGTCCTTTTACAGATAGAAAGAAATACTCAGAGTATTGCCTGCAATGGGCAAAAACGCAGATGCACAGGTGAGAAGTGAATTAACATGGAAAAGAGAGTAAGTAACAGCACACAGAGTATGAGGAGAGGGTGACAGGGAAATAAGGAAAGCTCCATGGTAAGAAAGATCGGAGGCATTGGAGCAAAGCAGGTAATGGGGCCAAAGGAGCACGGAAGGATTTAAATCCCTAGAAGTCACAATCTGATTAGTGTTCTCTGAGCATCACTTGGCAGTCAGTGGCCAGTTCTGGGAGAAAACACGTAACATACATGCTCTTGCCTTGTATCTGCAGCTCAAGCTCTCTCACTGGACGGTGAGGCTTTGTGAACAAGGGTTACATCTTACAAACTACTGAATCAGCCCCAACTCCTAGCATGGAGTTGGCACAACAATGTCATCTGAATAAGCAATAACATCTTCTGTTTTTGCAGTGTTACACAATTTTCAAAGTGAGTTCATCAGCGAGGCCTTGCCTGATCTCCTAGAGGTAATTCTACAGGAGACTTTTCTCAGTGCTTGGAAATGAAACCTTGAAAGTTTAACTGGACTGCCCACAGGTTCACCCAAATCTTCTTGGTCCCAGTACAGTGACCCCCTGTCCACCATGCTGGATTGCCTTTCTCTGCCTGGCCCACCAACAACTTGTAACCTAAAGCAGCAGGGCCAGATATGAGTTCTGAGGCCCAAGGAGGGGTAAGTGGCCTTAACCTAAATGTCACTTCCTCCAAATGGCTATATATATATATCCCTGCAGTTCTCTCTAAAAGAATCCAGCAATTTTTTTATGGTACTTACAATTTAAAATAATGTATGTATTGGGATGTTTGTGTAACATTTGCCTCCTCTGTTAGACTATATAGATCTTTGTAAGAGCAGGGACTCTGCCTTTTTTTTTCCCACCAGAAAAAAAATGCTAGAGAGTAAGCCTCCAATAATATATTTCTATATTACTGAGTGAAGAAATGAATAAAGCATGAAGATGGAGCCCAGAACCTTGGCCTCAACATCCCAGGGTTCCCCTGAGCAGCATACAGCCCACCAATATAGGAGAAGCAGTGCCATTGGGACCTATGACAAGAAGACCATGTCTGCAAACCACAACCACATCCAGCTCTCTCCTAGAACCTCCCCAGCACCTCCTCTGGGCCCTGAACTCCCAAAGAGTCCAGATCTCACCTGGGCACTGGTGCTGGCGGCTGCCCATGGGGTCTCGTCTTTGGAGCAGATTAGGCAGACGTGCACAAATGCAGTGGAAGGCTCCCCGAGCTCCCTCCTGCCTTGCTCAGTTCACACCCTGCCACAGCTCTGCGTGTGATCTACGATGCCTGTGTTTGGCATTTCGGTGTTGTTTAACAATCTGCCCACCGAGAAGACCACACGGGGATCCCAAGCCTCCAAACAGGGCACAGCTTCTGATCTGCTCATTATGGAAGGTGAAACTGAAAGATGAGAACATGCAGAGGGACTTACGGGACAGAGAAGGTGGCTAGGACAGGGGGTCCGAAGCCAACGGGCAGAGACTCACCCTTCACAGTGCCGCCAGGCTGTGTCTCTCCAATGCAGATGCGAAGCTGCCTCCTTCCTGTTGAAAGCACTCCCAGGGCTCCCCACGGCCCAGGGCAGAAGTTCTCAGCTGCTGCCTGGGGACGAACCAATATGTTGCAATCCCCTGCGAGGTGTGTTGTGAGTGATTCATTATTAATAGAAACTAAAATTTAGAAATGCAATTTTTGTTTATAAAGTCAAACAATTAATCCTAAGAGACAGTGACTCTCATTCTTTATTCTTGAGTAGGAGGGAAAGCAGGACTAGCCCTAGCAGACAGCCCAACATACCTGACCCTGGAATGACGGGAGAAGTGTGTGTGTGTGTGTGTGTGTGTGCGCGCGCGCGCCCGCGCGCACGCGCGCGCAGCACTCCTGGTATGGTTGTAAATGTGGCCTAAACCACTGACCTGGACAACGCAGCTCTGAGTCCTCAGCATAAGCCCAAGACCCTCAGCTTCAGCACCCTCATCCCTCCACCCTCCTCCACTTCTACTCTAGAAAAATCCACTCTTCTGATCCCCTCCCTTCGTGTGCCCACCAGCAACCCCACTGCTTTGCTCCTGCTGTCCCTGACATTCACCATGGCCCTCTCCCTCTTCATGGCTGATGCTTCAGGACTCAGCCACGGAGCCGTCTAGAATCCTGGAACCACTTGGTCATGGCTTCTTAGACTCACCACATTCCAAATTCTTCTCTACCATGTCTTCTCATTCTTTCCCAGGCTCCCTGCCAGCTCTCCCTTCTCATTCCAAACTGTCCATTTTGGAGTGTCCCAGGCTGGCTCTTCAGTTACCTTCTCATCTGCACTCCCTAGGTGTTCCTAGGTAACCCCATGCCTCCTCTATGATAACCCCCAACGTTAAGTCTATAACCTCAACTTTCTCTAGAGGTCCACCCTCCAATACAGTAACCGCTACCCATGTGGGGCCACTGAGCACTTAAAATGTGACTAGAGTGAATTGAGATGAACTAAGAAGGGAGATATGCACTAGGTTTTAGCAATTAATAGTGAGATGCCTCACTAATTATTTTATATTGGTTGCATGTTGAAATTACAATATTTGGGATGTGTTAAATTACAAAAGTATATCAAAATTAATTTCACATGTTTCTTTTTTTACCTTTTTACTGTGGCTTCTAGTGAAATTTTTTTAAAGATTTTACTTATTTATTCGAGAGAGAGAGAGAGAGAAAGTAGAGAAAGAACATGAGCAGAGTGAGGAGCAGAGGGAGAGGCAGACTCCCTGCTGAGCAGGGAGCCCAACTCAGGGCTCTGTCCCAGAACTCCAGGATCACGACCTGAGCCAAAGGCAGATAGATGCTTAACTGACTGAGCAACTCAGGTGACAACCCCCTTTTCTTTAAAGCTTCTAGTGAATTTAAAAACAACCCATGCAAATGTAATATTGTTTGTCAACTCTACTCAAATATAAACATTGTCAAACTGTGGAAAGAGCCAAGATGCCCTTCAACAGATGAATGGATAAAGAAGATGTGGTCCATATACACTATGGAGTATTATGCCTCCATCAGAAAGGATGAATACCCAACTTTTGCATCAACATGGACGGGACTAGAAGAGATTATGCTGAGTGAAATAAGTCAAGCAGGGGTGCCTGTGTGGCTCAGTGGGTTAAGCCTCTGCCTTCAGCTCGGGGTCATGATCTCAGGGTCCTGGGATCGAGCCCCACATCAGGTTCTCTGCTCAACAGGGAGACTGCTTCCCCCCTCCCACCTGTCTCTCTGCCTACTTGTGATCTCTCTCTCTATGTCAAATAAATAAGTAAATAAATCTTTAAAACAAAAAGAAAAAGAAATAAGTCAACCAGAGAAAGTCAATTATCATATGGTTTCTCTTACTTGTGGAGCATAAGGAATAACACGGATGACATGGGGAGAAGGAAAGGAGAAGGGATCTGGGGGAAATCGGAGGGGGAAATGAACTATGAGAGACTGTGGACTCTGAGAAACAAACTGAGAGTTTTGGAGGGAAGGGGGCTGGGAGGTTGGGTGAGCCTGGTGGTGGATATTAAGGAGGTCACGTATTGCATGGAGCACTAGGTGTGGTGCGTAAACAATGAATCTTGGAACACTGAAAAAATAAAATTAAATTTTAAAAAATCTTCCTTTAAAAAAAAACCATGTGGCTCCCATTTGTGCTCATGCTGCATTTCCATTGGACAGTGCTGCCTAGAGTACCAGACTCTCACCTTCCTGTTCACCCCACGTCTCCACTTGGACATCCAAGAGAAACTTCCCATTTGATAGGATGGGATAGAACTCTCAGTTTTCCCCCTTACCAAACCTCTGACCCATTTTTTTCTCCCTTACTTTTCCACTTCTCCATAAATGACACCACCATTTCCCCAGTTGCTTGATTAAAAACCTGAGAATTACTGGGGTACCTGGAGGCTCCATCAGTTGAGCATCCAACTCTTGATTTCAGTTCAGGTCATGATCTCAGGATCATGGGATCGAGCCCTATCAGACTCAGCACTCAGTGGGGAGTCTGTTTGAGATTTTCTCTCCCTCTCCCTCTGCACCTCCTTCTCCTTGAGCTCTCTCTCTCTGAAATAACCTTAAAAAAAAAAAAACTGAGACTTTGTCCCTGAGTTCTCTCCTTCTTTCACTCCCTACATCCAACATATTTGCAAGCCCTCATGAGTCTACCTTCAAAATATGTCCCCAGTCCAGGTATGGGTTTTCCCCACTATCTCAAAAGTAGTGCATTCCCATGAAAACCTTTGTAAGTCAAAATGGTATAAAGCAAAAAAGCAATTATTATTAATTTATATGAATAAAGTTTTTAGCATTCCCAGACCCATAAAATAACCTCTCTTAGGCTTTACTGAAGCCTTAAGATTCATCTTGCTAACACATGCACAAAATAAATGGGATGCTCAGACACAGTTCTAACCTCCAGTGGCTTGAGGCTGAGATGCTGAGTGTCGTTCTCAGGGAAGGGGCTTGGAAGCACCACTCTCACTGTCCAGCGTGCTCTCTACAAAACAAATGCTGAATGTTATTTTCACTTTCTACCTTGTTTTGTAAAACCAAAATCCCTCAGGCCACCTGGGTGGCTCAGTCATTAAGTGTCTGCCTTCAGCTCAGGTCATGACTCCTGAGATGGAGCCCCACGCCAGACTCCCTGCTCAGAGGGAAGCCCGCTTCTCCCTCTCCCACTCTCCCTGCTGTGTTCCCTCTCTCACTGTCTCTCTCTGTCAAATAAATAAATAAAATCTTTTAAAAAAAAAAAAAAAGCAGAATCCCTCTTCAGATTTCCTTTGGTTAATGAACACAGGGATTAAGGCAGATTGGTCTTCTGTAAAAAACCAAGTGGCATAACCCGAACTTTCCAAAAGCAGGGGATACCTGTAATTCTTTTCCCTTCTTCTATGACCACTAAACCCAGGCTCCATGAGCTGACCTCTCCTTTCTCCTGGCATGGCTCCCCACTTCCTCCCACGCCCCTCACTGCCCTCCTTCACCAAGCAGTCACAATTATCTTTTCCAGATACTAAGAAAGCCAACCCTGACAAAAACCTTCACTAGCTTCCAGTGGTGCTTAAAATAAAGTCCAAGTCCTCATCACAGCCCACAAGGATCACAAAGTTGTGATCTGGACCCTGCCCCCAACCTTGACCTCGATGACCTACCCCTCGCTAACCCCTCGATAGTTCTCATGCACACATCCAGCCCATTTCTCCTCACAGCCTTTGCACTTGCCGCTCTCCGTGCCTGAAATGTCTCTTCAGGAGCACAAGACGCCTCCTCGCAGATGCCCACTGGACCCTTCAACTAAAATAGCCCCTGCCCTAGACTCCGTAACAACTCCGCGTCTACCTTCTTAGCCCCTATCACTCTTTGACGTTACCTTCTTTAGCATGATCAATCTTGATTCTTCATCTTTCACTGAAGGCTGGTGCATATTACTTTTTTTTTTTAATTTTTTAAATTTTTTTATTTTTTTTTATAAAAAACTTTTTATCCCCAGGAGTACATGTCTGTGAATCGCCAGGTTTACACACTTCACAGCACTAACCATAGCACATACCCTCCCCAATGTCCATTACCCCACACCCCTTTCCCGACCCCCTCCCCCCAGCAACCCTCAGTTTGTTTTGTGAGGTTAAGAGTCACTTATGGTTTGTCTCCCTCCCAATCCCATCTTGTTTCTTTTCTTCTTTTTCTGCCCTCCTAGTCCCCCATGTTGCATCTCCACTTCCTCATATCAGGGATATCATATGATAGTTGTCTTTCTCTGATTGACTTATTTCACTAAGCATGATACCCTCTAGTGCCATCCACGTCGTTGTGAATGGCAAGATTTCATTTCTTTTGATGGCTGCATAGTATTCCATCGTGTATATATACCACATCTTCTTTATCCATTCATCTGTTGATGGACATCTAGGCTCTTTCCATAGTTTGGCTATTGTAGACATTGCTGCTATAAACATTCGGGTGCACGTGCCCCTTCGGAGCACTACGTTTGTATCTTTAGGGTAAATACCC